>DWJK01000304.1:0-23890 GCA_018248815.1 Croniades pieria auraria
AGGTATGCAAGGATAGGGATATTTGGCGCTCCGTGCTCTCTGCCTACCCCGTAAGGGACTTGGCGTGAAGATATGTACTTAGGTAATAAATAAATAAATAGATTGGAACGACCGTTTGACCTTTGGTCTAATTTCATTCCTTTGACCGGCATGTTGTGATCTCTGGTCACCAAATTAAGAATATATCCTTCCTATGTAATCTTCAAAATTACTTGACATTTGGGGGTTCACTGAGTCTGTGTTCGTGATTGACCTTAATTTCGTTGTAGCCGTACCTCAGGTAGGACAGATTAGTCGGTACACATTTATCTACATTATTATGCATTTTCAAAAATTGCACGAAGAAGGAGAACTGCACATCATACGGTAAATAGACACAAATAAAAGACGAATATACACATGGAATTTTGTTATATTTGAAATAATAATATACAAAGAACTCATTACGAGATATATCGGCACTGTACAGCGTCAACGTAATAAAACGGTAATGTTGTAACAAATGCGCAGTTAGCTATTAAAATGTGTTTGTGCATCGACGGCCTCTAAGCACAGAGGGCGCGGTGGTGCAGCTGTCAGTTGCGAGTGGAATGCGTGCGATCAAATGAGCAAAAGTAAAATGATTTCTAAATCTAATCAACAATTTATAATGTTTCTTAAACAAAAGATGTAACATGACAAATCTGCGCGAGAAATATAGCCTGTGCGATGTGGTGTTGTGCCACACACATGATCGCGTTTGTACAGATGTAGACTGAACAAGATAGTTTCAATAACAGCAAGTTACATCTATTATTTTCATAATAACATGTTTATATAGACTACGGTTGTGGCGATGGCACTCCCAAAGTCGCGCCACATGCCGGATCCCTTATGTGGTAGGCAAAGGACACTGTGTGCCAAATATTTTAATAAAGTAGCTAATTAGTATGGTGTTTTGTTAGTAGCGTAGAAACAATTCGTCTACATGTCACAAGCTGAAAAACTTGCTTATATGTTTAAATTACATGTTTAATTCTCTCTGCATACCTCGTAAAGCACCCGACATGAACATACAACAACAGTAAAAGAAGTTAAATGACTAATTTTGATTCAGCTGCCTCAATTTTCAAAAGTATGTGTAATTCCTATTAATAAGATGGTTTCCTGAATCACTTTACTTAGGTTTTAGTTAGAATTGTGCAGTTGCTGAAATATTAAATCATATTATACATACTGTTTTAAAATCAGGTACTTAGAAGCCGTCATACACATTAGAAAGGTTAAAGATTAACCCGTAATTACGATAGATAAGCATGATTCAGTATCTAATGACAAAATTATTATGTACATATGTAATTTTAAAGTCCCGCGGAGAGACTGGTTCGGTCGTAATTATAAATAACGCACAATAGTTCTAGATGGGGTCGGTGCACGCCTCGGCCGCGCGGGCCGCTGCACGGCTGGCCTTACACCGTCGCCTTCGGTGTTCAACTCGGGGGAACTCTTGCCCACATTCTTATATAAGTCAGGAGGAAATAAATATTGTTTACATCTGTAAGGATAGAGATATACGACGCTCAATACTCACTAATTCAAATAGCTAAGATTTTAGGTACTTTCCACCATTTTTGCACCAAATCTTGTTTGTTACGTCTTATATTTTTGTCTTTTACAACAAACTGATTTCTATAGGTACTTATTTTCGTTCCTAATCATTGCGTATTTCTGCATTGTTTGTTTCCCTAATTTAAAAAACTAAATTTCGTCTGAAACCCTGAGTGGAACACCGAAATTGACGTACAGATATATAAATCCAGAGGCGAGGGCGCACTCTCACCACGTGTCGTAGTGAGATAAAAAAAAACGTAGTATAAAACTCCATGCTTTACATACATTCACTTCTAATGTAAATGACTACATCCAACTAATAGTATCTGATACTCGCCGCCGCCTCCCGGGACCCGTCGTTCGAAGTGAACAATGCCTGCAGTGATCAACATGACCACGGGAGGCGGGCAACGACTGAAGCTATGTCACATTTATATAGTATATTACATCAAATGTCCTAATATGCTGCGCAAATTATATCCAATCAGCCTAATTCTGTTGCAAATTACAATGCTTCATCCAAAAATTATGGCACTGTACGTTTTCCAGGTGGCTGTTTAGCCATTCCAGTCCCCATTCACTGTCATAGACAATCTTGACCTCGCCTCAGACATCACAGCCTATCCACTGTCATAATCTATGGATGATAAATACCTATACGGAGTGGTTGTGAAGATGAAACGAAAAATAATAACAAGGGCTGTATTCCAAGGGTGTAGGGTCCGAAATCGCGTAACACAACAGCGGTTCATCAAAAACAGTGGACGTTATTTTATTGTCTACGAAAGATAGATACAAACTTCAGTCTTAGAGCGTTGTTTTTTTGGATGGAAATAAATCTAGACCTCGCCCTACCCGATAAGGAACCTGGCGCGGTGATGCAGTAGAGGCAGTAGTATGAAGCTGAATTGTCAAGCTAAAGGAACGCCTAAAGAAGCTATATAACTTATCGCTATATATACCTTAATTGTTTTGTAAATAGACATCGGATTGAGTGAAGCGGATGAAAACAATTATAAACTACACTGATGTGGCTTATTGATGACTTTGATGCTGTATTGGCGATGTAAAAGCGGTCTTATACATATGTGCAGTGTGGCTAACCTAATGCTATCTGATGTACCGCCACACGCTGCAACATTGTTAGGGCCGCATAGTGATTGTGGGCATCGAGGATTTCCCCTCTAGTCGAGCAATTGTTGTACGTACAACTACCTCATGGTGACGACCGGCTCAGCCCACCTTTATAAGCGTATATACTAAGCCTATTACCGCGTTCGCGCCTATCTGTAGGGCTAGTCGTTTTCCTTTTCATCGCAGATTAAAAGGTTCGCGCGAGAGCGGGAGTCCGTCAAATGGTTGAGCGAGGCAGTTGCCCTGCCGGGTTTTGAGGCGGAGTTCGAACCAACACGCAGAATTATCGCACATCTACAAATGACGCCATCAAGGGATCGATTTCAGCACCCAATGCTCGAACAGTTTCGCTGTATTAGGTAGCAGCGGCATGGGTCGATTGCTGGCCAGGCATCTCAAGAGGGGCGACGATGTGCCTGATTTTGAGGCGATTCTGAAGTTGTGCCATACATGCTTCTTGAGCATTTAGACTCGAAACATCAAAATTTCACACGTTATCTATATAAAATAGTTCCGACAAAAATCATGAAATTGAATAAAAACATCCTGTAAGAATTTACAAACAGCCAAATGATCCCAAATCCAGTACTGTGATAAATTAAAAGCTGATAATCTATACCTAAATGGATAAACAAACAGTTACATAGATAATTTTACACCTAAACATAGACCTATCATTCATGCTCATCACAAATATTTGTTCTGGATGGGGATCGAAACCACTTCAGCTCAGCAATCACTAACCACTGGTCTAGTGAGTCCATGGAATGTTGAACATACACATTATGACACATTTTATGACTATGCCATTATTAAATTTCACAAATGATATTTAAACAGATATACAATAGGAATGAGATCGAGACTCACCGGTTTTGACCAAGTAAGTCAGACTGACTGATGGTGGAATCAGAAGTCTCCGAAGCCGGCGAGCGTATATGAAGAAAGTGAAAAATATTAAAGTATTCAAGTATATAAAGATAGAGATATTCGTTGCTCTCGGCCTACGTCGTAAGCACTCTATCGTGATGATAATTACAATATTTAAAATAAATGCAAATCCGATGTCTACTTACCGATTAGAAAATACAGAAGCGACAGTAGAACATTGAGACGGACATTTAACATTTACGTGTACATCGGTTATACTTATGCAATACATAGTCTTATTAAATAAAACATCAATATTCTGAAAATACATCGTAACCATAAAACACAGAATAGATTCGATGAACGAAAGATACGAGACTACGAGTTGAAATTCCCCGAAAAAGTGCTATGAAATTTAAAAACACTGTAACAAGACAATATTCATAATACATTTAAATATCGTAATAATACATTGAAATTTTCGAAATGTATTCGAACCGGTCGCATACACGCCGTACTCATAGTACTAAAAGATTCCTACACAAATGAGTTTCTCGAGTTCATTGACAAATATGGATCAGATTGTCAAAATACAATAGATACGAATGTGTAACTGTCAAAATGGATGAGCTGTTATTAGATAGTAAGCAATTATGAAGCGTTACGGTCGCCAACTGACTGACTGAATTACTCGAAGATTTGGTTGACGTTAAGCTTATGAAAAGCTTTACGGATCTAGCTTGGTGATGCAGTAGTATTAACGTAATACGTTGCCATTGCCATGAAAATATACTGCCGTGTGGGGACTTGTCACTGTAAGACTACTTATTGTACATTGTCCTATTAGTAAACCGTTCTCACGTTCCGTTCATTCCAGTTCTACGATTAAATCATACAGGTCCCCACGTTAAACTACAATAAAATAGTTGTCAAACTGTAAAACTCGACTCCATTCGGTCGTTCCCACGTCCGTCGTTATTGTATTTGAGTGTACTAAGAAGACAGAAGTTTGTTATATGTAGGAATATAATATTAAATGGGTTATTATATATCCTACAAAGTTTCGACTACGACAAAGTACAAGGAGAAACGCATAAAGGATTTTACATGCAAGTTCCATTCTAAAACATTTAGTGAGACAAACACATTTAAACATCATATTGTACGAGTATATGTACTGCTCCTTAAATACTACACCAATACTAACTTTATGAAGGAAAGTGTGTAGTGACCTTTAGCACAGCTGTAATACATGATATATACTCGTACATATAAATGTTCCATATAGTGTTCACCGAAGACCGATCACTATTACATGCGCGCGCGGAGAAATTTTCCATTACTGCATTATGCACAGTATTTAGCTACTAAGACATACAATTAATACAATTCTCTACTTTCGTGATTATTTTACGCTATATTAAGCTAACGATACAATTTAAAATCCAATCAATCGAAACTACGCAAACAAATTTCCATTAAATAATTCTAAATTACAGAGCCTCATCATGGTATATCAGTTGTCTCCTGCGTGACATTAAATCCTACTTAAGCTCAAAAAATATTTCCACGTCGATGTCATAATTACGTCGAAAATTATAATCTAGTTAGGTATTTATACATTTATCCGCACGAAACAGCTTCGGGATCTGCTTCAGTTCGCATTGTTAAGGAATCCGTATAGATTTTTAAATTGGCTAATATTTTGTAAACGATTACGGCGTAGTTAAATTTTCAAGAAAAGTTTCGCATCTCAAATGATTGATTGTTAATGAAGTTCCTTTTTTATTAATATCATCATCCTGATAAAGCTCCTTTTATGACAACAGGAGCTTAGGTCGCCTTCCTATCAGATGGTCTGACGACCTGAAGAAGACAGCGGGAAGCCGCTGGATTTGGAAGGCTCAGGACCGGATGGAGACGCGCCGATTATGGGAGGCCTATGTTCAGCAGTAGGCATCGAGAGGCTGACGATGATGATGATAAAGCTGTATGCATACTAGAATCGTTGCACGCCCGCTTTAATATTGAGTGTCAAATAATGCCGCAAAAATGTACAAAATGGACGTTAACTAAATTGGACAATATCACAGCCCGAAAATAATAAAATAATAACGATTCATACTGCAGTGAGATCAGACGTTTGGAGTTCTGTAGTTTTACTCTGTCGTTGGTTGGCACGTTGAATATATCGAGGCATGACAGTACATTTTGAAATGTTACATCCAATCGTACAAAGGTAGGTATGTTACCAACAAGTCATTGGATATTGCCAAGACATATATTATGACAGAAGAGCTTAATTCTAACTTAAGATTTGAATCATTAAGTGACACGAGATTTTATTGATTTTTATGGCACGAATTTAGGAATTTTAGAGTTTCAAACGAAATTAGAACTAACTTATTCTGACAATATCCACAGGAGTATTATCGTCAAATAGTACAGCTAGGACAAGTGTTTGCCGAATATTTTTCTTGTACTTGTTAAGCATTGCAAATATTTGCAAACATTTAACAATACATATTTGAAACCAGTTATATGCCAGGATCAGTTTACTAACACGAAGATTGACGATATCGTGGTTAAACTAGAAACATAATATAAAATTAACAAAACTCCAACTCTTTCTAACATTTCCACACTGTCCACTTGCAAGAATTTCAACAATGTTTCATATACGAAAAGTAACAGAATTAATGGACAAAACATCTCTCTCGCACCCGCAAGATGTTCCAAATGTTTTTAACCTTACAACATATGGAAATTATTCCAAGTGGACTGCAAACTACATACTTTAGTATACCATTTTTCAAAATAGCACCTCTGTTCATTTATACCGACCATACACTAAACTGTACAACCTCTCTTGCGCTCCTCAATTGTAAAATTGTTCCAACGTATTGTCACACTCACTTCACTACAGCACTAACAATTCAGAGAGCTGGAATTCAGATACATATTATACTAAGCACGTGCACTTTTCTACTACATGGTGGGCACACAATAAACGTCCTGTCATTGAACTGTTGCACGATCGATGGAGGCGCGTCGTACCTATGTAAACAACAGCTTACTTCTTTCCTTTGCGATTCTTTTTCTTTTTCGATTTGAGCTTCAACTGCTCCTGCGCATCCTTCTCCTCCTCCTTGTCCTTAGCCTCCTGCTCCTTTTCTTTCTTTTTTTGCTGTTGTTTGCGCGCCGCAATAGATACGTATACTGTTTTCCGTCCATGACGGAAAACCTTTTGCCCTCAGGCATTCGGTTTAACGGCCGGCGTCGGGCTCGCGTGGGCAACGATTCCAGTGGAGGGACCAGCTTGGGCCACTGTAGCACTGTGGCTCATAGCGGGCGTTTGTATGACAGAGTGCGTGCCACGGCTGGGCGGCGTTTGAATCGAGAGTTCGCCGTATTCCGAAGCCAGCATTGTAACTACTTGTTGCGGTTGCTGGAGCGATTGTTGGTATGGTCCCACTAGCGACATGGCTGAGTGTGTAGGTGGCGCAGGTTGCTGCTGTGAAGAAATTTGAGCGTGTTGTTGCGCGGCCTGTTGCGTAGACAATTGAGTGGATTCGCTTCTCTTCGGAGGAGCAGGGGGTGGGCGTTTCTTTATCGGCGCCAGCTCGTCTTTGCGAGGACCCACTTCCTGGCCATACTGCATATAAACATTTTGATATATCTGGTTTGTCGGTGGAATGATCTTTCCATAGTGCTCTTGAACCCACATAGAAACGCTAGCTTCTTTATATTCATCGAGCAGGGGGTATTCCCTGAACCCAAGCACCTCGTGCGGTGTGATATCAGGTTCCAGTTTGCATTTTTCGGCTACCTGCCACTTTTTACGCATGACTCTTTGGAGATCTTTTAAGAAATCTCTGGGAGGGTTACAGTTGGAATCAGCCAATCTTTTGGGAGACGAAAGACGAGTGCTTTCGTTTCTTTTCGGCGGCGGTGGCTTCTTAGGCGAACATGGAGTCGGATCCAAGTTGAAGGATATCTTTTTTGTTTTTTTCGGCTCAGGTGTTATCGACTGTTCAAAATTGACTTTTTTGAGCGAACTGGTTTTGGTGGATTCAGTTGTCTTCTGGGTCGACGGACCACTGCCATTAGTAATTTTTTTAGTCTGCAGTTCAGTGATACATTCTCCAAATTTTCCGTTTTCCTGAAACATGTTCTTGTCGGGATATATGCAGGGATGTCGAGAATCCAGTATTTTTTCGAGAGTGGACTGCTGGCGATAGGGACGGCTGGGCTCATATATACGCGGGGCTTGCTTTTGTCCAGCCCTGGCAGCCTGCTCCATCTGCTGAGCGGTGAGTTGACTGACGATGTCGTGGACGCGACCGGGCATGCTGTCGATGGTGTGCTCGGGTGGCGGCGGAGGAAGAGTGCCGAGCAAGTCACCCATGTAATCCAAGCTTTCCTCAGGCGGTGGTGGAGGGGGCAGAGAATCGAGACTAGTGGTGGATGCGTACATGGCAGCCTCAGCACTCTCGTGCGGAGGTGGCGGAGGCGGTAGGTCCTCCGCAGCAACTGTGGTCGCATCCACTTGATTGTCAGGGTAGTGTACGTATGTTGTGGCGTAATCATAGTGGGACGAGTTGTCGCTGATCTTGACGTGCTTGCGGTAATCAGTACTGATCGCTTCGTAGAAACCAGAAGATGCAACTTCGGTGTGCGCAGGGCTGCCCGAGCTGGCGCTCACGTAAGAGCTAGCGCTGCTGAAGTCAGCTTGATCTGCGTTTTCTGGAAACATACAAAGATCTTATTTAAATAAAATAATCGATCATAATAACATTCTTCTTATAAAATTTGTATGACTAACACAAAAACCAATTGTAAAACTAATACTGTAACTATTGTTAAATACCGATGTGTCATCCGGAGAGAAAACAGGGTGATATAAATAAGTGTTGGTCAGGACGCCAAGACTAAGGATATTAATAGTCTCAATGGTCAAAGTTGATTTACAGAAATACAAGTGCAAAATGCAAGTAAATTGAAATACTTAAATACCTAATTAAAATGTCTATAAAACACTCTTAAGGCCTATGTATTTACATACCATTATTATGACGCTTCAAGGTGGAGTCGTCCTTGTTCCTGGGACGCCGGGTGAGAGTTCCAGTATCGTTTCCATCGTTGGCGTTCTCGGCCATCTCTTTCAGCTGCCTGGTCATCCAGGTGAGGGGAATATTTGGTTTCATTGATGGCTTCCGCTTGATCGTTCCTTTAAAAAAGAATGTTCGTCAAGTATAGTAGTCCGCGGAGATCTAGAGATCGGATCGGACAGGAGGTAGGATACACACTTATGCCATTTCAATTTGACTTCAGTGGATTGCAATTGGTATGTACTGTAGCATATAGAAGCGAGTATCGTACGACTCGCTGTTTGTTTGTAATGTAATTCATTTGATGATAGTGAGCATTTTCATGGGACATCTTTGGGACAATTCATGGGACAATTTCTTGGGACATCTTAACACACAGGTGTGTGATCCCAAAGTAGGTTCAAAAAGAGTGAAAAAGATGGTAAATTAGATTGCGGACAAACGTCAAATAGATACTTTTTTACACCGAGACACATACTTGTGCTCTTCATACAAATATAATTATGTCTTAAACGAGAATAGAACTGGACTTACGCTGGACCAATGGCTAGTCCGATTTAAGTAAATAAACTATACTAACCCATAGGAAACTCGCAGTCAAACGCGCTTTCAGATGCCGTGCCTCCGTCAGACAGGCAGCCGCTGGAGCTGGACGAAGAGGCGCGGGAGTGCCTGCAATGAACATGACAGTAATCGAATATTGTAAGTGCAACATAAACAATACATAATGCAATGAATGTGATCTTAGATTGGTGAAGCCTTTTCTGCATACTGCAGAGTCTACATACTACAGAGGCACAATGTTTCTGTACTTTTCCTTCATACATGAATATTAGAGGTATACACGTGATCTGTTTGAACAAACATCGATTGTTTAAATTCAATCTAATATATATTTTAAAGATATTTGCTATAGAGTACATTATACAAAACTCGGAAAGCAACTGTTTTGTCAAAAAATCCAGTGTTTCAATTACGGTAATAAATGAGAGTTATAAAGCTTAAGACTACGCAACCTGCTTCCGAGCGGAGCGAATAAAAAAATGCTGCTACTGCGGTGTATCAACTAGCGACTACTTGGATCGCAAAGCTACAATTTCTGGGTCATATTATAAAACACACAATTAGATAATAACCTGGCCGGTAGTGGTTGGAAATAAAGAGCTGAAGATGCTTAGGTCTAACAGAAGGATAAGTACAGACTGATGATGATGTTGATGGTTCCATTTTATTGGAATTCCTGTTACAGCGTCATCTATGACTGACTTTGGTAATTATTTGAGTAGCATTTAAGAAATGTATGTATAAACATTTGCATAACTATCGTGAAGACCTCTGTATAAGTATTTATTATGACAATATTATAAAATAAGTTTTATTTATTTTAGTCACATCTTCATTGTTTTAAATACAACGAATTAACCGTGAATACATCAGTCTAACGTGAATAATGCAAAGCTATAAAAACACCAATCATAAAAAAATATAACAAATATTCACCAGTCCTATAATAGTAACAAAAGTACGTCTTGCGCTGTGTGTTGATAGCGCTCTGCTCTGCGTATCACAAACACATATATTTTAATCGCACTGCTGTACAATTTGAAGCCGAGGTTGTAATTTGCGCGCCTTAATGGTCATCGCCAGCAGCAAAATATTGTATTGAACTGCGCACAGACGAGGAACAGCCAAAGTCGGCGCCTGTTAGTTAATCATATATTCAAATGATGGCTGGTGAGAACGTGGTACAAGTTCATTAACCTCATTTGTTGGCGATGTTCCGCTGTGTGCTCAGCTTAAAACAATCGATCACTGGAATTACATATTTCGCAGAAGTTACCTAAGCACCTCGGTATGACCGACTACGATTACTAAGCACCTCGGTCAAAGGCGAGAACAATAGGAATTGGTAGAGTAGAGTCAGGTAGAAAGAGGGGACGCGCATTCCTCGCAAGTGCCAACTTGATTTGTTTGTGTTGTAATGTTTAATGAATGTAAGTTTTATTATATGACCTTCGATAATAACTACAGAACATGTGCGCCGCAATTATACTAAATAAATACAGACCTGCCACTGCTTGTGTCAGAGATGGCGACGCTGACATTGCTAGATGTGGACTGGGTGGGGTTCATGCTCGACGTCGAAGGTCCACCGCTGGTCTTAGTGGGAATAGACGTGATCTGTCCGAAACAAAATAAAATTGATTGATAAAATACTTTAGTTAGAAAGCAAATAAAAGACTTGCATTCAACTTATCTACATTTAAAACTGTAATATTATAACTATATACACATGTAATTATAACAAATTGCTAATGCTAGAGGAAATCACTGGAGGGCGATCTTTCGTTTGGGCATGTAACCTGTTCTACTGGACGAACACTACCCTATTACATACAATTTTGAGTGGAGACAATTACATTATTCAATTCCTTGACAACGATTAACAACATTTGTTGATATGCTAAGGTGCGTAACTCTATAAACATTCGTTGTGCATATTGCAATGAGACTACCATAGACAAAAGTAGAGAAATGATTATTGTAATCGATGGATACTGTCTAAATATTATGTCAGCAGTTACAATTTTCGCCTCTCGCGTATTTAACAAACGTTCGCAACCAATTGAGAACAGTCGCTTGATATACGGTACTCAATACACACAACGAATTTCGCCGTTGCAGTCTTAGCAACACAGTACTACATACTCTCTTAAACGTCATAGTGCTACTACGAGTTAAATCTATATTTTGTCACTAGGAGTTAAATATATCATCACGGAAAACTGGTGACAACTGGCCACTGCATTTGCATCCAGTAGCGTAGCCAGGTGAACCGAAACCAGCGGGCACGGGTGAAATGAATGATGATGATAAATTAGCACGTCAGGTCTATAAAGATGGTGATGTTGCGCCTACGACGACTATCGACGAATAGAATCTATAATGTTCGACGTTTTAAGTAATAGCATCACACATGTATCGCTACTCTTGAAGACCGTGTTTTTAGCTTCTCATTTATTATTAAGATTAAACGTGTTCTTTCTCAGTTAATATTAGAACACCTCGATAAGTTGGACCAATGCTTTACATTAGCTCTGTGAAAGTGATTCGGTTTTTATTAAATATCACATACAATAATCTCATAGTTCGTGAATTGCTTTTACAAAGGTTTGTAGATGTGATTGTCTAGGCTAAAACTATGAACAGTTATGATACATTATACTTCATTGGATTTTACTTTCTAACCCTCTTTTACTGGAACTTCAATTGAGCCACATGTGCTAGTAGAATCAATAGAGAAATTTAATTAAAAAAAATTGTTGTTCTGCGTCAAAACTACTACCCAAACTGTACACTGCACTATATGTAGGTACTTTATTACTACGCTCATGGTAAACTGTATTGTTAAACTATGATAAATAAAATAGGATTTCGTAAGCGGTCGAAATAGAGTGTCAATATTTATGTTATCAGTGTCTAAACAATAAGTCATAATAAATAAATAATTGATGCAGTACATAGCACATATAAATTATTATTATTAATAATAATAATATTAATCTATTCATAAAAAATACATACATAGAAGCATTTTATACAATTGTAACACACATTTTTATTAGTAACACACATTAGACATAATATTAAAATAATTTCAAAAACTGTTAAAGTCTAGTATGATAAAAGCAGTTAGTACAGTAGGTGTCAGTTCCTTTTCTGAGTATATACTAACAGAACATGATCGCGCTTGGGCCAGGTGGTCCAGATCTTCATGCGTCAGGTCTTCCACGAGGGATCTATAATTTTCCAGAAGTTGGCGTCCATGCTGCAAATGAAATGCGTCCCATTTTAAATGATCGTTCTGTTTCACATTTGTATACATCGCCATCTATGATTGCTCTACAGAAACAACAGTAAAGGAAAGTAGGTACATAATGTAGTCGATAAGGAATATTGAACAGTTGATAAGATATCATACTAACAATAAGATTTAGACTTTTTTAAATTATGGCAATTAAATTATTGCATTCAAATCACGTTTAGAATTCACAAGAATTTACAAAATTAACGTAGAATTCAATAGTAATTTTGAAACGTAATAAAATCTGAAGATCATTTCAATAAAGTAAATACCACTTAAGTAGAGAATCAAAGTACCGGATCTTCAGGTTGCCTTCATCTGCACTACTTGTCAATCTGGCTAAGTTTTCAAATTGACTGACTAACCTTAGCAATCCTCATAGCGTTAATCCATCTGTCCAGAGTTTTCTGATCATCGGCGCATAGAAATTTTATGAATTTCAAGCTCTTTGGCTGCTGGAGCTTCGGATGTTTGATGGCAAAGCAGTAATCAGTCGGGGATTTGTATTTCTTTTTCCAGTTTACGCCCAGGTACACTTCATTAGTTTCGAACGTCGCAGTGCACACTAGTTCCTTTGTCTTAACTTTCTCCTTCGGCGAATAGTATAGCCCTATTGACGGACAGAGGAACGAATGAGGAATGTCATCTATGTAGCATAAATTTGAAAATAGAACTGGTAATATTCGCAGCACAGCGGTCAGAGTGATTGTTCGCTTAGCGTTGGGTTCTTACTGGTCGCGTTGCACAAATGTGATAATACAAAAAAAAGAAATCGAAGCTTTGTCCTCTCTATTTCTTTTTAACTCTACGACATAACGAGCATTTTAATGCAATGGCAAGGTTAGTTTGTGTATGTTCAGTTTAGATTAGCGCTAAGAAAAAGCGAACGAAAGCAACACTTACCGGACGGTCGGAGCACGAAGTAGTATCTTTTCCATTTTTTAAGTTCCGTTTTAAGGTACAGTGGTCCCTCCATAGGGGGCACTGGGTGACCGGATATAGACGGTACGGAGACGCCTGTGCACGGCGCGAAAAACTCGTCGATAATCACACGTCGCGAGTGTTCGTCTTGCTCGCTTGGCCAACCTTAGATACAATTGATTATTTTTATGTTTGTACAACGATGTATTAGATACATATAAATATACAGTATAGATGTGACTATGTATGAGATAAAATATTTTAACTTTTAAATAAACAATCGTACCACTATCATCTTCAGGCAGAAGAAATCTCTCAGGCGTTTCGAATAACGACGTCTTATCAGGTCGCTCGGCGAATAAGATCTTATTTTTCGAGTCTCTCGTCCAAAGCATTATATTGTCAATCAGTTTCTCGTGGTCTTCATATACTCTTTCTAAAAGGCAATGGTTTTATATCATTACAATGAAATAATAAACTTTTGCAACTAAATATTAACAGGATTTTGTGAAAGTGGTGACCGCTGCTATTTCCTCCTTTCAGATAGAAAAACAGAAGGCCCTTGAATAATACAGTTATTTTTAAATAATTCTGTTATTGTATTTGTGTTAACAATTTCATGCCGGTTGTCTAAGAAATCATGTCAGAGGTGTTCAGGCTTATTGAAAATATGCTTTTATTAAATATAAACAACAAAATTTAAAGTTATGAACACATTGGTAGAAATATTTCATTTTTCGTTAACACAACTTGTAATAGATGGCGCTATCTCCAGTTATATAAATTTTGATTATTTACGGCAGGTAGCGACAGTGGCAGGGCAACAATAGTAATTTAAAAAAAAAGATTGGCACCTAACAAGTGAGTTAACGTGACATCGCGTCTGTAATCCCCGAAAGAGTAGACAGAGTGTAAACCACCTCCACGTTCCACTAGTTACGTTTACGCCCAGCAATGGAGTGGGTGGTGAACCTGCGCCACGCGCTTGCACGTCCAACAAGGCAGTCTAACTAGTAAATAACTTTTCCCTACTCATTATCAAATGCCAGAAATCCAATCCTTGACACTTTGTATTAAAAATAAACTAAGAAATTAGTATTTTTTATGGTGCAAGCCTGTTGGGGTCGGATTGGAGTTTAGCATTATCGTGAATAGATCCAATGTTACCCATTCCTGCATAATATATTGAAGCGAATAAGGGACCTGAACGATAGTGTGGATTATCCTATTTGAACGATGACACACCGTGCCGACACAGTGAAATTACAGTTATTTCGTGTGACGCATTTGGCACGAAATCATTTAAACTTTACAGTTTACTTAACAGCCATTAACAATATCTACTTGGTTACAGAAAAACTTTAATTATGTACCTGTAACGTATGGTACTGTCCTGGTTAGGAAGGTTACGCTCGAAATTTGGTAGAATATTTTATATGAGTAAGTGTATGTTTACTTCAGTTATAATAATTAAAAAACATTACATTTTACTAACCAAAATTATGCGTGATGGCCACGAGTATATCAATCTTGTTTGAGTGTATTTATTTAAAAGTATATAGTTATATTCATCAAAGACACTTAAAATAAATATTTACATATTATTATATCTTCACGCCAGGTTCCTTACAAGTACGCAGAGAGCGCTGAGCGAACAATATCTCTGTCTATACCGAACTGACGCTTCCATATTCAGCACATTTCACACTAGGCATGGCTACTATAAATTACTTTTATAATAGACACCGACATTCGATACCCATCGGCAAGCGGCGGTATGGTACTGGAGTCACGTCGCACGCGACGCACGCACGGCGCGTGCTGGCGGGGCGTGCGTCGTGTCGGAGGTGCCCACACCTTATCTCTCATCTCTGATGGTACCTACCGCCCCTATCGCATCGGACTTTCTTTAATGTCCGCTTGTTAAGTCATTGAAAGGGAACTCTATTTGAGTCGGTACTGTACTTCCCCCAATAGATTATATTTATATATTATTATATTTATTATCTAAGTGAAAAGCTAATATATTAATAAATTTTATATTTCAAAATCTAACACTCATCATCAGCAACCCCATTATAGTACCATTATCGGAGTCGGCTTTTCTTCCAGGTATAGACGGTTTAAAGTGGTAAGACTGCCACACGGGCCAATTACGGGTTACTCATTAATAAGTATCGTTGTTAAAACAAAAAGTTTCTTGTGGTCGGGATATTGTTTTTTTATGAGTAAACTCAACTTAATAAACTCATAGACCATCAGTTTTTTATAGTTACTTGAGAGTGGCAGGCTCATGTAGCAACATAAATCAGTGAAAATACTGCTCATAGATTTGTCAAACACGGTAGCTGGACTATGTCTTTCCACAATATTTAAGCTTAATTTCAGACCTTTTGCAGTGAGCTAGTACGGTTATTAGTTGCGTCCTGTATTTGTGTAACAATAATAAGATCTTGGGACAACAGGCGGTCAGCTGTACTAACCGGACAGTTCATTACCATACATTTCAAAGTACACACTAATATAGAATTTCTTTAACCAAACACAACAAATACTCGTGCTCATTACACAGATGTAAGGGAATCGAACCCATGATCGCCAGTCCAGACATCGGGATCAGTAATCACTGGACGAACAAGCGATAAGAACTTAAGATTTAATAACTATGTGCTTTAATAGCATACCCATGCAAAGATCGGTGAGATGTTCCACTATGGCCCACTTTGGGTCCATGGTGAGGTGGTTTTTGTCCGCCAGCAGCCGGGCCACGTAGCCACAAGTCATTTTATCATCAATCAGCAGGCTTTTAGACGATCCGTCCATCGTGAAGGCCTTCATGAAGAGTTTCTTCACGTCGCCGTCTCTCATGCTCCGCTCGAGCGCCTTGTGGATCTTTTCAGTCTTTTGCCTGGTTGCATCGTCCTGAAACTGATGGTTGAACTCGAGTCGTGGGTCAGTTTAAATAGTTAAGTTTAAATAAAATAGGGAGAGTCAGAAAACGGTTTTTATGCTCCGAACAGCTTTTATGCTTGATAAATATCGTGTTGGTTTTTTTACATAAGGCTGTAAAAAGGATACATCGTTTTTAATTTTGGGGCACAAAAGGGGAACAATTGTAGAGTTGTACAACACGTATGTATGTTGCACATTATCGTTATATCATCACGCCTGGTGTTGAGGCGGCTCAGACGTGCTTCCTGTCAGTTCGCCAGGCACGCATGAGCAATAACTTGTACTCTTTTAATCATATTTACGCATAATAGCGCAAGTAGAATGTCAATAGTCACGAACAGCGGAGCACACATCGTGGCTCACATGACGCGAAGGTGGCTGAGCAACTTCGTTATTTAATGCATCTATTGTTTGCTTCTTGCCTTGTTTCGTTTTTTGTTTCATTTCTGCCTGTCTATTTAATTTTCTTTTTGTGGTGAAATTTATACTGGGATTGTTACGAGACACGTACATCTTATGTGAATGAAGATTTTGTCTGGTATTATACAGGGTTATCCTTTAGTCCTTTTAGTGAAATTTCTGAGTACTATACTCCTCAGCCAACCATTTTGGGGATATATAGGTATGATATTGTAATGTCTGGACTTTATTAAATTACGACTCTTTAATAGCCGTAGATGGTAATGATATTGTCGGAGGCGTCTTTTCGGTGTGCACGGACAAAGTGAAGAATATTTAAGTTTACAATAGGGGTATTAAAGACAATACTGAACAAGAACTATGTAGGCGAGGGCGCTACATCGTAGGCTACATCTCGTTTTCTATTAGCTGAGATTGCAGCCAAGTGAGAGCGTATTGCTATTGATATATGTCATGATTCTGAAACTGACTTCAACGATCTCTACTTTCTCTGGTGTATCATGTAGAACCTTACCCTTTCTATTGTCAATTCACTCTTATTCTCTGGGTTCAATTCCTGTTGCATGTGACTTAGAGCTTTGATTTTCGAACTCATATTGCTGGAGGCTGACGAACCGGTCGACAGCATTGACACCTGGAAAGGATTACTATTAGAGAGGAGAAAGACAGCGGAGAAGGTGAATAGAATGAGTTGAGTGCTAGATACAAAGGAATTTTAAAATTACTACAATGAAGAGGATTAATATCAAATGAGTCCGAGTGCTGCCCAGAGAATTGACTTGAGTTTTAATCATAAATGTTAAAATAAATCATTTCCAAGCAGATTGTCTTACATATCTGCTTATCAAAATAACAATCGTTGTGAATGTTAATTCTTAATTCATTTTAGAAATTATTTGACATCAGTAAGAGGCCCGCCGCTAGCGCTGGCTTCTCTAAAGCACAATAATAATATTAATTACTGAGATATATAAGCGTCGCTTACGGTATCGCTAAAAGCGGAATCATTATCGCAGGAGAACAGAGACACCTTCTCCTGTCTGGCCGCGTCCACACCTTCATTGGCAATTGGGAAATCTGCAACAATGTCTTATAATTAGAAAAACTTACAATTAGACACGTAATGTTAGTGTGGAAGAAGGTATAACACGCAGAAATTAAGTTGACACTTGTAAGGAATGTCCTTCCGATACCGATATCGGACTCCGGTAACAACCTTTAACCGCTATCGCCTTCGACGAGACAGTACGTACAGTAATTTAGTTATCGTTGACGTGCTTGTAAGATATTTTCATACTAAAATAAAACAAAAAATATGATAATATGAAACAAATGTTTTTTATGCACTTAGTACTATGCTACTACGTCATACCAGGTTGCCTAATTAGCTTCTGCGATTTATAAACAAAGAATATATAAGGACGGGTAGAAATATGTATGAACATATTCAAACAGCTTTTTATTATAGAGGGGGGAGCCGTGCAGTACGTAAGTTCGTGTTGTAACAAAGGCTTATTTATAAAGAGATTAGTTTTTCTAATTCGTAACGGGATCTACATGTTATCTATGTATATAATATACTAGCTGTGAGTCAGTGTAGTTAGTAGGAAACCCTATCGTAAGCTTTATCGGTCGGTGTACAGGAAACTAGAGGTGAATGGAACGATAAAAGGATGACGACGATGATGATGACAATAATGGCGATGACCAATTACGTTATTTCCTGAATATCAATTCAGCTATTAACGCCAAAGAATTCCCGCGGAAATTTAAATTTTAGTTGATTTTTCTCGGCAAAATGGAAAAAAAACCCGGAAAAGCAGTTTACAATAAATACGTTAATTAAAATTAAAGATTACACTCTTTAATTTTGTGACTCCATAATTTCTTCTTACGAATCCACGTTTGTGAAAAAAAATAGAAAGGATCGCGTAACACTGTGTAATGTTGTCAATTGTTCAGCAAATTTAATTTGCTGACATACCGCCTAGAGCGCCACCTACCGGGTCAATTTGTGAATTCAAGCATTGCAGTGACCCCCCACTCGAAAGTACCCAAAAAGTTCATTGAAATGGTTCTATAAGATACAAATAGTAGCGCCACTTACTGGGTCTAACAAACACTTCTATGACGTATGTATGTACATATGACACGTGTAAATAATCGTAAATAAATAAACACGTGTAAAATAAATCGTGGTTAGAAATCGAAACACAGCGCCATTTACTTCGTTATCCAAATTAGGTAGGTGTGTTACCAACAGATTAAGTAACAGCGCCATCTGTTGGCAATTTATAAAATTTATCATTAATTAATAGTTGATTTGTTATATAAAAAAATGGCATTAAAAATAATTTATCATCAGTTATTAATCGAAATAAAATATAGATTATATTTTAAGTTGTACAAAGTTACATATCTGTGCGAAATTTCATTAAAATCAGTCCAGTAGTTTTAGAAATTAATCCGGAAAAGTCGGGATCCGAGATTTTTATATACAAAAATTAATGTTTTCTGTTATATAAATTTAACTTATACTTTAGCCTCAGCAACTCGAAATAATAATATAATAAAATAAATATCTATAAGTTGAGATGTAAACTAATAATAAGTAATCTAATCTAAGTAATCTTTTAAGTTGGATCAAACTGAACAGAGTGTGCAAAATTTGATTAAAATCGGTTCAGTGGTTTAGGAATCCATCGCGGACAAACAACGTGACACGTAATTTATGTATATAAAGATTATTAACTACAGTCATCAAACCAGGTTTCTTATGAGGTAAACACATACCACTGACCGCCGAATCTATCCGTATAAACTTACTGTGCCAATAGTATAATTAGTACAATTTGCATAATGATGCTGTAGGTATGTTTGTTGGCGGTAAGTAAATGAAGCGTATGTGTGTGATTATTTTTATGGGCATTAGCGATAAAAGAACGTTTTCATATTGAGCAATAACTGTACTAAAGAACGTTATCGTGGACGAGACAGTCCGTGGCGTTAACTTAGGAAATATGTTATCGTACACTCATTACTTTATCAGTTCCAACCGGCGTGGTCGGGCCGGGCAATCTATTAAATCAACAGATGTATGAACGTGCTTTATACATAAATCATTAAATGCATTCAATATTGGATAGGCTTTGATCAACGGAGTTCCGTTGTCCCATTAATTGGATTATAGTGAATACCGATAATCATGACCTCTCAATATAGATTACTAGTAATATAGACTTACTAGATACTAATAATATAAACTTCTCAATATAGATTAGTCGAATGATAAGAGAGGTACTCGATTGAATTATATTCATCATCATCATCACCATTCTTCGGGTCTCCCGTAATGAGCAGTATCATTTTTGCCGTCGTTTTGATTTGAACAGTTTGGTACTATTTATTTGGAACAATTTGCTAATAAATGTTATTATTAATCTGTCAACCGATTCCCTTAAGAGGTAAGTGGAGAGCACCGTCTGTCAAATATCTATATGCTTACAGAACTGACGTTTTACTTTCACCGCGGCATCAAAGAGTGTTAAAGGGTTTTTCGTTACTCACCTGAAGATACCCTGGCAATCTCTTCATCGTATTCCAGATCGAGCGCGCACAGTTCTCCCAGTATCGCGTCCAAGTCTACGTCGGGACACTCCTCCAGGTTGGCCATGGAGAACCTACATGTGTCTATCCGCGGCGCCGCTATCTCCGGAGCTTTGGACTCCCCTCCTTCATTTGTCGAACTCATGGATTCAAGGCCCTGCAATAGACAACAGTGGAAATAGAAAGAAGGTAAGAAAGTCATGTACAGAGAGAGGACATCCAAGACAAATGTATGCGGAGTGCTACATAGAAAAATTAAAACAAACACGTCGGTAAGACAGAGGGTGGTAAGATAGCAAAATATAGTTGCACGTCAACATTCCCAGATACAATAAACATTCTCAGGGAGATTTGAAGCAACACATTCTGTCAGTAAAGCGTACATTCAAGGATTGAATATTTCGAATGGATTTTGGATGTATTCAGGTGAAGTGAGGTTCGGCAGTGATGGTGCATACACAGGCGCTAGATGTTAATGATGTGTTGCCAGCTGATAAGCATGAATTTCGCGTGAAAATGTATATGATGAGCAAAATCAATATTTTATGCAAAAGGAAAAACAAAACAAAATTAACGTTTGATTACAACGCAAAGGTACAATGACGACGATGGTTTTCTTCTTTCAACAATATCAGTTACTTTAGTCATATGAAGTACATCAGGCCTGCAACGATAGGTATACTTGGCACTCGGTGCTCTCTGTCTACTTCGCAACGGACTTGGCGTGACGATATAACAATAACAGCAATAATAAGTTGGTATAAAAATGTAAAATAATGTCTCTTTAAACTCTCTTCAGTTCGACTGTATACATTTTAACCAAAATATTCTCAAATAGATGCAAGTTAGAAAAAGAAGTCATAAAAAACGAATTAATGTTTATACATCTACAGTTCTCATCATCCCGTCAAATCATAACTTAACTGAAACACTGAGAGTTAAACACGTTTGTTTGTAGAAACCTATTTCTGTGATTATATATAGATGTTTAATACGTTTGCCATATCAACAGCTTCGTACGTTTTATACATAGACAGCAAGGGTAAGGAGAACTATAAGTTTGAATGAAGAGTGTTCGTAAAAATGCGTTAAATAAATGTGGCGCTACTGTCGCAAGAGGGTAATTTACAAGAAATTACCAAAAGTTATTAGAGTAGGATAGGATAATAGGACTTATTCCATTGTTTTGTACTATGTAAATAGTTAAGATCCAGCATTCGTTGACTATTGCAGTAACTGAAAATATGAAATTTTTCCATTCAGCATATCCCTCCGTCCACGACTGCTAAATTCAGATCATACCCTTTTTATTCGCGAGCGCCGTTGTGGTGAATTTATTAGGTGTTATTTACTACTTACAACCGGTCACTTTTTCAACTTGCCCCCCATGTATACTAGTTCTTCTTAACTCTACACTCCATAGTTTTACAAGGGTGCAATTGACACGTTCTTGTCAATACATTCCTGATTTTGTTTCTGAGTACAGAAAAAATAGACAGAAGATAAGAGTTAAATTTTGTACGCAATAATAGTTAATTTTACAGTGTTTTTCTCAAGTTATTATATTTTATACTGATGGTCTAGCAGTGCTCGAAACTCGACCTTATGTCGTTACATTTAAAGTTTAGATTTTATTGAGGCTTTTAGGTCCAAGGGTATGCCTTTATAAATTTAATCTCTGATTGACTATAATTATGATTCTACATTGTCATTTAATTTAAGTAATTAATTATTGTACATATTTTAGTTTTTTAACTCTTCCGTATAAACTTTACTATGCCAAATCTCATGCCATTAGAATTAGTTTCTAAGCGTACTCAAATCATGAAAGTTATCTTGATTATTTAAAAGTCTTTCAAAGCGGCTTGCATGTGTGAAGAGAAGCACGTCAGAAATATAAAATTATATTCAGCAGTCTGCGCCTTCTGCCTACCTAGAAAACGACGTAGCTTGATGACAAAATATAATGTAATCATACGAGCGCTGCGCGAGCTCAACGCGGCGGTGGATCGCGTCGACCTGTTCGCCTGCACACTGAACGAGATCGTAGAGGTCGCATATATTGTAGTCGTAGGTAATAGGTAATGTATTGTAATGACAGTAATAAGAAAGGAATTAGTCTTAAGTTATGATAAATAAATAAGTAAATAATAATGATTATTATTCTGAACAGTGGGCGCATTAGGTTCCCGAAACAACAGTGCCACTGTCCTCACAGATACAAGTCAGTCAAATTGTTCAAAAGCAATCCTATGTTAGCAATGCTCGATTATATTTCGGGTCTATCGAATCTATCATTAGTTAAAGAGTGATAGAGATAAATTTCCAAGTCGATACTGGCTTGTCGTCGGTATAAATCAGTTGGCGGCTGCCGGAAACAAACCGATAGATTTCATTTGTCTTTTTTGGTTTTTATATCATACGTTTTATCGGAATGTAATACGTATTAACATTGTAGTTTTAAACAATTGTTATTTATAGAAATGCTGGGGTTTGGGACAAATATGTTATCTGTGTAGGGTGTATCATTATAATAATAAAACCTAAGGACATTTCCGTGCAAGGCACTCTGATCCCACGGTAAGTATTATAAGAGTGTGTTATGGGAATCAGATGGTTGAAAAACTACGTATGTTCATATTAAAATGTACTTTTATAGATTTTTTAAGAAATATATATTCTTTTACATATAAAATACATATATCATTAATATCTTTACATATATAAGTTATGTGTCACGTTGTTTGTCCGCGATGGACTTCTATACCTACTACTGAACTGATTTTAATCAAATTTCGCACACTATGTGCAGTTTGATCCAATTTGAAAGATAGGATAGTTTATATCTCAATTTAAAGATTTCTATTTCTTATCTTTTTATTGCGAGTTGAGTTAATGATCTATTAGTTCGATAAGATTGTAACGGACGGCGGTGTGCGGCGGAGGCGCAGGACAACCATCATTTTGTAGCCTTTTATTTTATTTTATACAATTAAAGACAACATTTCTTCCGCCGTATTTGCTCTTTTTGCATGTTTATAGCAATCACTGCATTTTTACTGTAAATAAAAATGTGCATTATACCATTTCGAAAACTGTATTAACTGCACATAATTTTATAATAGTTGGCCCCTCAGGTTTTCATACATTTATTATTCACTATACGCCCTTAAAAATTTTCTAAATAATACTCGAATGCTCGACCCATTTATATTTCCGCTGTTGGAATATGGGTCTCCACTCATATTGAGAGGGTTAAGGCCATAGTATGCCACGCCGGCCAAGTGCGGGTCGGCAGACTTCACATACCATAGAATTTTTTTTTTTAAATAATACTAAGGTGTGCAGGTTTCCTCACGATGTTTTCCTTCACCGTTAGCAAGTGATATTTAAACTAAAAACACACTTTTTGTATAGAGGT
>DWJK01000305.1:0-23888 GCA_018248815.1 Croniades pieria auraria
CCTTAACCCTCTCAATATGAGAGGAGACCCATATTCCAACAGTGGAATGTTAATGGGTCGTTTAAAAAAAAAAAAAATCATATGACACAAATACAAGGATCATTTTTAAAATTGTAAAAATCTCGTAAATATAAAGGAACATTACGGACAGTTTTTTGTTTGAATTTCACGTGACTTTAATTTGTACTGAGACAGCCCACGCTTCAACATTCTATAGCACGACAAGTGCTTTATTGGATTATAAGAATAACAAACAAGAACAAAAATCTAATCTTTAGCTTGTGTCTATAGCTTAATAACGGTAGAATTAATGGTTCTTAACATAATAGAAATTTCAAATGCCAGTGATTTCATAACCTCCCTTGGGATTCGTCGCCTTTTCGCCCTAAAAACATTGGATCTAAAACGCTATTGTAATATGAACCCAAAAGATTACCTGATTATGGCCCAGAGTAAATTGAACTCCATAGTTTAGTTGTAACATTGTTTTAATGAAACAAAAATGTAGTGTATACATAGAATTCAATTTTCGGGGCGTGGCAAATCAACAACCGTGACACAATGTTCTCAAACCGGCAATATTCGGCGGCTAAAACTGCAGTATAAATTAGAAGACCTTTCTGCTTTTTCGGCACTTTTGATCATAGAAGGGTAGCGTCTGGTCGTCATCCATTCCAGTTATCAGAAGTAGATATTGATTAGTCAATTACGTGTGCTCGTTGTGAAGCAGGAACTAAAGTATGTTCGCCGAGGGTAAATATAAATGATGCATGGATTGTATAGCGTGATAGTTCAAAACACCATGCCGGTAACTCGCGTCTAGCCACCTCCCAGCGCATTTACTGTTCATCGGTCTTCGAGAATGTTTCGTTTTTAACTGTTCCTCGATAATAACATACAATTGTACAAAACGGCATAACATAAAAAATAGTTACACTTTTTAAACGATAATACGGTGAGCCTATTTCAAAATGTGATGTTTTATTGTTACAGGGCCGAGCGCCATAGAGCCGCGCTCGCCAAGCGCTTTCACGTCTAACTCCTCCAGCATGCTACTGCTGCAAACACACGTAAGTATTATGGCTTACTAATGCAAATTTAACTATAACTTATATTTAATCTGGATTATTTATGCCTCTGTTATAATTGTTTGCACGATTACTAAAATGTTTACTTTTCAAAATGCTTCTTCAAATCTCTTAACACCTTTTTCATACAACAGAATTTACATTTCAATCATTTAATCAGAACGTTTTTGTTATTAAGACATTATTTCACATGTAAACGACACTGTCAAGTGGAACATTCATAATGATACGAATGAAATAAGCATGCTATTGGTAGTGCGTGCTATCCGCCTATGCCGGAGCTTTACCGCCTACCTCATTTGTTCCGCCTTCTTTATCGATTCATTTTTCTATTACAGAGCAACTACGGTTCGTCCTTCACTGATCTGCTTTCACCCCAATATCAAGAAGATTCCTCTGAAATTTTAGAAGATAATCTAGATCCATTCCCGGACGTTGAATTTCACGCTCCCATTCCTCCAGAGATTAAGTCGCTGCGTACGACTCCAGTGAGCGAAACTCCGTCGCCGATCCTCGGACCTGCGTTGCCCAGTTTTGAAGAAACTTACTCAGTTCGCTATCCGAAACAAGAAATGGCAGAATTCGGTATAAAGATGGACGAAGACTGTTACAACAGCGCCTATTCGCATCAAGGGCATGCATCTACTCAATTGTTGTATCAATACCATCAGCCAACACTTCCTTATGTTCCGTCCCCATATTACGCTCCAGCCCAACCTTGCAGCCCCACGTTTGATACTGGAGGTTTGCCCAACAATCAAGATTCTTACTCTCTGCCGCCGTTCCCAAGTTCTATTGACCTGTTGGCTTCAGATCAAGCAGCCAGACAAAGAAGATCATCGTTACCAGTACAAAGATCGGAATCTAGTAGCTCCAACGACAGTCCTAAATTACACGGCAGTCGAGTGCATTGTATGCAAGCATCCGCGCCTAGCTCCGCTTCGAGCTCTCCCGGTGGCGCTCCGCAAGACAGCGTAGTAGCACGCGCTGCTCCACCTTCGCCAAGTCAACTTTGTGCCGTTTGTGGAGACACCGCGGCTTGCCAGCATTACGGAGTCCGTACATGCGAAGGTTGCAAAGGCTTCTTCAAGAGAACGGTTCAGAAAGGATCGAAATATGTGTGCTTAGCTGAAAAATCATGCCCTGTTGATAAAAGAAGAAGGAACAGATGCCAATTCTGTCGCTTCCAGAAATGCTTAGCCGTGGGGATGGTAAAAGAGGTTGTGAGAACTGATTCATTGAAAGGTCGGCGCGGAAGACTCCCGTCAAAACCGAAATGTCCGCAAGAATCACCCCCAAGTCCGCCAATCTCTCTGATTACTGCTTTAGTAAGGGCGCATGTGGATACGTCACCTGACTTTGCAAACCTAGATTACTCCCAATACAGGGAACCCAACCCTATGGAGCCACCCATCTCAGATTTGGAAGTAATACAACAATTTTATTCTTTACTGAGCAACTCAATAGACATGATAAAGATGTTTGCTGAGAAAGTCCCTGGTTACGGTGAATTGTGCCCTGAGGACAGAGAACAACTATTTGCGTCAGCGCGCCTTGAACTCTTCGTACTCCGATTGGCGTTTCGTACTCGTCCAGAAGATACAAAATTAACATTCTGCAACGGTTTGGTTCTGGATAAAAGACAATGCCAGCGGTCATTCGGCGACTGGCTGCACGCAGTCCTCGACTTCAGCAACACGCTGCACTCAATGGATATAGACATCTCGACTTTCGCATGTCTCTGCGCATTAACTTTGATAACAGGTAGTTTGAGTTTGATAGTAACATAATATGTGGTTTCTATTATAATCTTGAGAACAAATTATACTTAATTCACTAAATAGAATGCATATCGTCTCAATGATGCATTACGTACTATTATGAATCTTTGATTTATCCTTAAATAACCAATTATCCGTTTTCAAATTATATGAAGAACTAATTTCTTGTTTCGCAGAGAGGCACGGATTAAAGGAGCCACACCGGGTGGAGCAACTTCAGATGAAGATAATCGGATGTCTGCGTGCCCACATGCCGGGGGGCGGAGGAGCCAGCTCGACGGGCGCGCCGCATTTCAGCCGCGTGCTGGGCGCGCTGCCCGAGTTGCGTTCACTCTCCGTGCAAGGACTTCAACGCATCTTTTACCTCAAGCTTGAGGACTTGGTGCCAGCCCCACCCCTCATCGAGAACATGTTCCGCGCCAGTCTGCCATTTTAGACATCCTACGTTACTCCACTTCCCGAGGACCACACCGCCTTTTAAACCCTTTCCTCTCCTGTCTAGGGCCGACTCCGTTATTTTTATAAGCGTTTAAGATTAAAAATATTTTTCTAGAGATTAATTAAAAACTATAGGGCTCGATCTCCCGCGGAATCGGTCCACGCTTCGCATACGAAGTTTAATTTTATTATTAAAAGACATTTTATTACATAATCATAAGTAGAGACTTAGATAAACTTAATTTATTGTAAAATAATGTATATTTGTGTGTGATTCCGTTTTTATCTTTAAAATTATCTACCTAGTAGTCTGCATTTGAGTTACCGCTCGTGATCAATGGCATCTCGTCGTACAAATATTCCTATGTTATTTACTTGTGTATTATTTAAATAAGAAAAATCTAGTCACAAGACTTACAAATGTAAAAATTTGGCTTGTAAACACCGAATTTGATAGTAATTTTATGAATGATTAAGGCATTTGTTAGCAGTAATAATAACTGTCGAGTATGAATGTGAAAGCGGCCGGCCGCGGCGCGCCCCTGCGCGCGGCGACGAGCACTCCGTGATGTGTCAGTGAGTTGTTGGAAGTTACCTTTTAGGTTTAAATTATTTAAAAATAATTTAGATAATAATAAAACGTTAATGTAATTTGTTGTATTAAAATTATACCTATAAGGCCAGAGAAAAAGTTCAGCATCAATTTTTGTAAACCCATAAAACCCAACGTGTCTTAACGAGTACCTTTCTTAGATAGGTTGTGTAAATGTTTCCTAAGGTGTGTGTCCCACACACAAACGTGCGCGCACATCGGTAGACGTAAAACATATCAATGATTTAAAACATAGGTGTGCGTGTCCGAGATTGTTATAATATTAGATATTAAACATGTTTTATTAGAATTTTTAAATAAATTAAAATGTTAAACACTTGATAAAACGCTGCGAATTTTCATGCATTGTCCAATCGGCGTAAAATTCCAGACTGGACCAATAAAATAGTATAAAATTGAGGTCATAATGGAAAAATTTAAAGTAATCCAAAATGGATCTAAAACTGGGACGCAAAATAAGTATCTAATATACATAATATTAGTAAACAAAACATTAGTCATTGTAGGAGAAAACGCTTTGAGGTACTTGTAGCCTTTCAGATACGTTTGTTTATCTATTTAAATGGAATATAAAGTATAACTTTAATATTCTTCAACATAGTAGGTATGTGTGATTTGAACTGTGGAAGATATTAGGGTACATTGTTTCTCTAAATGTACCTCAAATCACGTTTCCATTCAAATTATTACTTATAGGTAGGAATTTAAATTGACTTAAGAATTGATTGTTAGATTTGAGAGCGTCACAAATTTTCTCTGCACTGTGAGTTAGCGATAAATAATTGTTCCGTAGATAAGGCATGACATATATAATTTAAAATTATATATTTATGATATATATCAACCAAGGTGACGAAGTGATAGTTTTTTACTAAAATCCTTGTAATTTAATATAAATGCTGAACTTTTTGCTCGACCGCCCAAAATCCTTTTTAAGTATTAGTTAATTTTATAGATTTGTAAAACATACATATGTGTGATGATGGATTTTCTCATTATTCCCTGTATGTTTGACTATGTACTTAATTGTTCTGTTATATATTTGAACACAATAATGCTTTTATTGTTTTTAAAACGTTTCTAATTCACACCTTTTATGATTAGATAAACTTGTTGTAACTACAGTTAAGAATGACGTAGATCTTATATATTTATATAGATGCATAAAGATTGACGCTCACTCGGCTTCCTTAGCGGAATCAGTCTAAAAAATAGTAATGTCTCCAATAAATACTTCAAGCTCGCTTAAGTCCTACTGCAAACCCGGAGATTTAATATGTCAGCCAATATACATATAATATAACAAATAATAGCTTACCTATATGATAAAAATAAAATTTTTATTAAACATTCCAATATAAAAGTGGTTATTATTCATTTTAAAAAATAACTATGTTACCTGATTAAGTTCTTGATACTGGCCACACTGGAATCAAAGCCACGTTTATTAAAAAGTAGTTTGCTACTTTAACGGCTTCAGTACATAATTTTATGACTACTAAATGCATTTCTTTTTCTCGACATATATATACATAGATATGCTTTTGTTACACTTATGTTAATAATTTTCTTTGTAAATATTTTGATCACAATAATAACAACGCGAGAGCGTTACTTTAAAAATGAATGCTTTTATTTACCTGAACCCCGCTTTTGTTTATAATACGATCATTCATCAGATTTCCTATAATATGAAAGTTTATATAAATTCTAAATTAAGTTATTGAATAAAGAAAAACATATCAGGAAATAAAACAAAAGGTCAGAGAGCTTTCCTTCAAAGCTCGAAATGCATTGGCTACTCCTCGAGTGGTAAATATTGGTCAACAATAGTAACCAGTTACCACCAAGTAGTCCATACTCACTGTTTGCCATGCCATAAACACCTTCAATAATAAACATTTTGCGGCGAGCAAAGGTTCCTGACAGCGGACAAATTCCCCCGTAAACCTCCTTATTATTATACATGGAAAAAAAATATTTGGAATAAAATGTTACACAGTTACTTAAACACGTTGGTCCAGTGCTTACTGAAACTAGCTGCTGAGATGAAATATGTTGCAGATGTATGAATGGGTTAATTTAAAGTTATTAGTTAATCAATTCTTTAAAATTTGTGGTATTTTAGATGCTAATGCGCATCTAAATAGCATTAATTGGCCTAATTCAGTTACTAAATATGTAAACTGCGGAACCCTTTAACATGCGATGTCCGACACGAATTTGACTACTTTTTCTTATAACACCTACTAGTGTAAATTAAAGTAATGTAATTCCACGCGTTCCACTAATCCCCGCAACAGTTGATATATGATAGTTGACCAGTGGAAGACGATATTTAGTTTTATTCAACCCTAATATAAAGTTTGATGGAAGTTGAAAAAGTTGTAACTACTATCATTCTAATCAACGTCTACATGTCCCTTAAAAAGGTTACGCTTGACTGGTAACAGTTCAGTGGTGTTCAAATCCGTTGGCAGTTTTCAACGGAATCAGCCTTAAGTGGTGAATTTAATACTGAAGGAGAAGCGGTTAGATCAGTGAGTTCATAGGTTAGCAATTTGGATAAACCTATAAAACTACAGTTGAATCGTTTCCACCAAACCGATATACATATAAAACTAGGTAGCCAAATTTTAAGAAAATTAAAAACTGCACGTCAATAGTTCTCATTATGGTGCCACATAAAGTGCAAAAATTTAATCTTTAAATATAGTTACATGCATGAAATACATGTTTTTTCTAATCATCATCATCATCATCATAGTTTCAACAAATACGTTTAGACTAAAATGATTAAAGTCTAGAGAACAATGCAATAAATGTCTTGTTGAAAGGAAATTTTTTGTCCGCACCTCTAACTGACAATAGCAACTAATATTGACAACCCTGTCATACTAGGTAAGACTATGATAAGCTATAGCTAACTTCACATTGTGTACAGCCTGTACACAAATTCTGTAACAGTTTTATATATATCTACTTATATGTAAGTATAACTACCTATGTAACTGAATAAGTATGAATATAATGAAACAATTTTACGACACAATCTTAATCCATACTTCAAAAATTCTATGTGTCCTGTTTAATTTCAGTATTAAAATCGTATGAGGATCATCCACAGGGAAGACAAAATTGTATAATTTTTTTTCATTTGTCACAGTTACACTAATTATTAATCTTCACACACCCTACTGACGTTAACATCTAGCATTTTGACTGTGACAGTTTGTTGACATATTCGGCCAGCTTAGTCGCTGTTTTGTATATTTGTGAACGTATAATTACAAAATTACTACAACATTCTATTGCTTACAAAAAAGTGTATTTCGATTTACAATGTCCCTTCCAAGTGATATGAAAGGGACACTGGATAAAAACCTGGAAGACTTTGAGATACAAGAGGTGTTAAAAAATGGAACTGACCTTAGAGAGTATGCCTTGCAAATCGATAAAGGAATTACAGAAGCAGAAAAAGCTTCAGTGACTGATTACTTAAGAGAAAGTGAGAATATCGCCTCACTACACAATCAAATTGAAGGATGTGACAGTATACTGGAGCGCATGGAAAACATGCTCTTGGCTTTTCAGGTAAACATTCGATGTACTATACTGTTACTTTCTCTCTTGCTTACACACATACTGTTTTTTCCTACCTGTCAAACTTTCATATATAGAATTCGAATTAAAAGAATATAAATCTTCAAAAACAAATAGTATAACATTCCTTTTATGAATTGTACTCAGCACAATAAGACAGGGCTGTCACAGCACTCAATATCCTGTTTTTATTTTAACATGTTATAATCACTGTGTTCTAGTGTATGTTAAGTTCAGATCAAGGCCACCAACAAGTAGGATGAATGCTCAAAAACAACAGAATCTAATTGAAATATAGAAAATAGTCAACCTAGATGATGATATATCACTAATGCATAAGAACAATATTTTAAATAGCATAGCATATTCAATTGAATGTGATGGTCAATATTAACATTGACAACACAACATTGTTAACCCAACACACATTAGAAAACTTTTGATATTATAATGAATATTATATATTTTTTTTACATATTGTGGAGACCACATGTTGGTGAATATAGCCTAGGACACCATTCAGTTTGGTGAAGGGACGATATACACAAAGTGACTAGTGTTGTGGTAGTATTGAATAGTGCTATACTTATTTGCAGAACGACTTGGGAAGTATTAGCAATGAAATAATCAGCTTACAAAAGCGATCTGTAAATATGTCAATTCAGCTGACAAACAGACAAGCATTGAAGGGACCTCTCTCATCTTTCATAGAAGACATGGCTGTTTCAGAAACACTAATATTGTGAGTTTTTTTTTTTAGCAAAATGTGTGATTAATGAGATTTTAATTTAGGTTTCTCGTTTATTAAGATATAAGCTTACATTGAAATGAAAACGTGACCATAATGTAATTGGAACATAAATGTAGCTTTTCTTAAATAATTGACCACTTATGATCAATTTTCGTAATTATTGCCTTTTTATCACCTACCTGCAAGTGTCCACATAGGTGCAATACTGATTATTTTTCTAGTTAGATTTCAGTTGATATTATTGTCTAGTCTTAAGGCACTACAAGACCTATTCTAAGACTTTAATATAAATCAGCTATAAAATTTAAAATGATTAAATTAGCGATTAAGAGCAGTGATAGCCTAGTGGTTTGAAATTCGACCTCTCACTCTGGTAGACCGGGTTCACATCCTAGCGTGCACCTCTTAAAAATGTGCGTTTTAAGTTTACTATCACTTGCTAACGGTGAAGGAAAACATCGTGAGGAAACCTGCACCCCTTAGAATTTATAAAAAGAAAAAAAAAAATCTATGGTGTGTGAAGTCCGCCAACCCGCACTTGGCCAGGGTGGAGGACTACGGCCTTAACCCTCTCAATATGGGAGGAGACTCATATTCCAACAGTGGAATGTTAATGGGTCGATTAAAAAAATATATATATATATAAATCAATTGCAGCTTACCTTGTAATTTGTTTAATGTATATAACATTAGTGTCATATTTATTTCTTAAAATTTATGGTTTCAGTGGGATAAACAATGTTCCCGTTACTGAAAAGGAATTTATGATTCAGTTGGCAATATTGAATCAAAAACTAAATTTTGTTAAAGAACAAGATTTTAAAGAAACGAAAGCTTGTCATGATGTCAAAGATGTATTGGAAAGGTTAAAAATAAAGGCAATATCTAAAATAAGAACATATATCTTGGAGCAAATCTACAAATTTCGCAAACCAATGGCCAATTATCAGATACCACAAAATGCTATGCTAAAGTATAAATTTTTCTTTGAATTTGTTCTGGCCAATGAGAGGAATGTCTCTCAAGAAATCTGCAATGAATATATTGATACCCTTAGTAAAGTTTATTATTCTTATTTTAAGTCATATGCCTCACGATTAGACAAGTTAAGGTATGAAGAAGTCCCAACTAAAGATGATCTTATGGGAATTGAGGATGGTTCAAAAGGAGGGTTCTTTCAAAAGACAAATTTAAAAAATAAAAGTACAATATTTACAATTGGAAACAGAGGTGATGTTCTGGCTCAGCAATTGGAAGCACCAATTATAGTACCTCATGTACAACAGAAAACTAAGGTACCCAAGTTATTAAATACATTTTATCCTAAATATTTATTACCAAAATCGTTAATGATTTAATTGTTATCCAACAAGAATAATCAGATTAACATGAGGACTGACAGATATTAAAATTAATTTGTATCAGTACTGAGGCTATGTAGACAAAATGTTTGAAGATCTTTGTGTATGCCATTAAGAACAATACAGAGATTATGAATGCATCTTTTATTTCATAGAAATGTTCACATTATTAAAATAAAAAAATGTAACTATCAATTTTTTTTTCAGTATCCATATGAAGCGCTATTCAGGAGTCTTCAATATGCCTTGGTGGACAATAGTTGCAAAGAATATTTATTTACAACAGAGTTCTTCCATGTCAAAGCTGGACATGCCCAGGAATTGTTTAACAGGATACTTGGGAAAACATTATCATTACTTGTGGTTAGAAAATATATTGATAATACTATCTATTTATTTCAATTTAAGATATTGATGAAATATAAAAATATTTCTATTCACAGAAAAATGTTGAGAGCTATGTCTTGGAATGTTATGATTGCCTGGCTTTGTTTTTATGTATTCAGCTAATTAACAGATACAGATGGATGTGTCATAAAAGAGCTGTTGCGGCATTGGACAGGTATGTATTGTATTTAGAACCTTGTACCTTCTAGATTTCTTCTGAAAAGTTCTATCTTGTCAGAGTGGTTGTAGTTGATGTGATGATCACAATGGCGCCTCACTGCACTAGCATTTATTTCGTCATTGTTTTTAGTTTTCATCTAACAAAAATTTCAACTTTCAATTGACGGTTTTTATGAATAAAACTATATATTATTAACTGTATATTGCAAATAAATGCTAATTGCATTATTATTAAATAAACTTGAAACCAGATCAAAGATGTTAAATATAATATGCATCAACTATGTTTAGGCTGCAGGCAGAAGCTGGTGTGCTAAGCCGAGCCCCAGGTGCAATAACGCTCATTGGGATATGTCCTATGTCCAACCGTGGATTTAAATAGACTGATGATGATAATAATGATGATGAACTACATTTAATATTTTGCATTACGGATTATATTATTATTTCCAGTTATTGGGATTCACTGCTAAGTGCATTGTGGCCTCGTTTGGAATATGTGTTGAAGTTAAATATTCAAAGTGTAAGGGAATGTGATCCAGCGAAACTTTCTAATAAAGAATTAGGACCTCACTATGTATGTTATAAGATTTTTTTTGTACAAATTTATAAAACAATTTTACAATACTTGTAACTTGCAGATACTTTTGTAACTTGCAGATACTTTTGTAACTTGCAGATACTTTTGTAACTTGCAGATAACTCGACGCTATGCGGAATTTTCGGCCGCTATTCTTAGTTTAAGTGAACAATTCCCATCTGAAGAACTCAGCAGCTTACTCTTAATCTTGCAAGATGAGGTACATTGCTTTTTGTTAAAAATGGCAGCGGAATTCCCACAGCGAATACAACAACTAATATTCTTAATTAACAATTATGATATGGTTTTGAACATACTAATGGAAAGAACCAGAGATAACACTAAGGAAGCTGAAAGTTTTCGTGAACAACTGCATGCAAGAAGCTCGGAATATGTGGAAGAAATACTAAGTCCACATTTTGGAGGGCTGATGCAATTTGTTAAGGAAGGCGAGCAGTTGGTAGAGAGTGATAGGAAGAACGATCTAGTCAATTTGGAAAAGAAATCTCTGACATTAGTAGCCTCCTTCACCGCTAGTTGGAAACAAAGCTTAGAAGAAATACACAGGGAAGTCCTCGTGTCTTTCCCAAATCTCGTTACAGGATCTGGCCTATTACAAATGGCACTTACCAACTTCGTACAATATTATCACAAGTTTGTTAAATTATTGACCCCTAATGCTCGGACCCAACTGGTCAATATACATGTTATAATGGTGGAAATAAAAAAATATAAAACCAATTATTAATTTTATATTACTAAATAATATTTATACAGTTTTATTTATAATTAAATAAAAATATGTAATTTAAAAATATTCTCGGAGTTTTCATTACAAATTACAACTGTAAATCTAAAATGTAATATGTAAGACTTTTTTCACAAAGAGCAAATTACTCATTTAATTTACGTATAAGTAACTATGTTAATACTTAGCTTCCATTAAATCTCTAAATGGAACGAAAATTTTAATTGAAGTGTAAACATGTGACTGTCAAATAATCAGCCCACATTAAGATAACATAATAATACTAATCTACAACGCTGTTAACAAAACCATTGAAATCTCAAAGCTATGTATCTTTAGGTTAACACAGTATACTAGTTAATGAGAAAGAAATCTTCGTAGTAAATATAAATTCGACACTTACTTTGTTATATTTAAAAAGACATATTGTCAAGACAATTTTTATAACTTTAAATATACTATAAACTAATGAACTTATAAACTAATGAAGAAGTTCTCTGACAAAAAGTTTCAATAATAGAAGTTGGTTTTTAAGGATGAATAAATTTAAGTTAAACCCTTACTACAGAAATATATTGTGTAGTTTTTGTGTATGGTAAGTCACACAAAATTGTGTTATACACTTGAACATATGAAATATAATAAGTAATAAGCTAATTATAAGCGATTAGAAACCTTCAGTTCATCTATTACATTTATACATTGAGTAAAATACATGGTCTTTACATACAAGTTATGTTGAAAGCTTTATTTAAAATTTAATGTAAAGTTATTGGTTCAAAGCTGTGTGAGGCATTAAATTAAATAGATGTCACTATTTTTTTATTAATGTAGATTTTTCTTCATCACTACCACTTAGTAAATGTAAAACCAATAAGAGGGTAATTTCATTTGCCATAAAATTAAAATGCCACACAATGAAATATGGCAACATATATCTACAATATTCACATACATTAATCTAATGTTACCAATAAATTAATAACTATCCCTCTGAAATTACTTTCAAATTAAAATAAAACTGCTTTAGAGTTCAGTTTTTTATTTGCATCATAATCTGCAAAATTAACTATCTTACAATAAAATCAAATCAGCTGTTAATCAGTTACTGGGTATTTATACATGTACATACAAATATATCCCTAATGACTAGAAGTTATTTAATTTTACACAATTTAGTGATTTAAATCAACACTGATGAACACAGAGAGAGCATGTGAGTCCCATCCTCACACAAATGAAAAGTCCTTAAAAATCGTCACTTACACTAAACAGAGCTTATAATACACACACATCACAGTATCACTGGAAATGACTTAAAATTCTAACTAAAGTTTATTCTGTTAAAACTTAAATTCACTTTAATCCGTTTATTTATCACTAACTACTAAACTGTTCCATATGCAGGTTAATTATTAAATATCAATCTAACAAGCTGTAAGGCAGAAGCTACAACATTTCAATTTTTTGAAGCGCTTATGGCTTCTCAGGTTATATCAAGTGCACTCTGTAGGTTTTCTAGTAACTAATTTCTTCCATGCCGCCAGTGGTTTTTCCATAACATAATCGTTCAATATCTCTTCAAATTCCTGTGAGATCCTCTCAGGATTCCATTCAAGTAATGTTTGTACTACTGTCTCTTGATTATGTTTACTCATAAATATCAAACTTGAGTGAATCGCTTCTTGCATATCGTGTGAAGCTGAAATAAAATAAATCAGAATATTATTCTCATGTTCAACTAAAGAATAACATATGTGGCAATCAAGGACACTTAACAATTATTAGATAAAAAACTTCCTCATTTGAATACAGAGAAATTAGATAAAAGTTTGATTCTAATTATAAACGTAACTTTACAGCATCATCATCATACAATTACCAACTAAATATTTGTCACTTGCAACTAGAAATTGTCATATCCCTGAAGATGAAATGTTTTGTGGAGGATCACATAATTTTAAAGGCTTATACCATACATCACATAACAAAACATACAACATAACAAAATAACTTCAACATAACTAGTACATAATAACTTAAAAGATTTTCTTGAGAGATACCTAAAATATAGGTTTTCGGGTAACCCACTAGAAGCGAAATGATAATAAAACTCACGATTCTGCTTCAACATCTGCAGCAATTGATTTATAATAATTTCACATAGAGCTTTCTTGTCTGCAGGGAACGGTTTGAGCAGGGGCCCTAACATTAGCACACAAAACTGTTTAACTTCCTCTGGCACATCTCTTTTCTCTATAATTGGCAGCAACATATTCTGTATTATATTTGCTTGACACCACTTTGCGCCGTGTCGCTTGCAAAGTATAATCAAAGCCAATCGCAACATTTTCTTATCATTGCGGGTACCTGTAAATATTATGATCACCATATATTGTTTCTCTTCAAGTTAAGATTGAAACAAACAAACAAGTAAGAGCCACAAAAAGATGTTGCCATACGTGGACATCAGCTAATGAACTAATGGATATTTGTATGATAGGATTTTTTTTGTTATTTAATTCATTAGCTAGTTATTGTGAACATAATTAACAGTAATAAATTTATGGATGGATTTATAATATCGTTGATAATATTACTGCAAATATTGTATAATAGTATGAGTAGATTTAGTAACAGTGAGTGTCCTACTCCAGATCTGTTACTAACATGCTATTCTTGAAGTCTCTGAGGTCTCTATATTATTAAACCGACCAAATCCCTCAGTCTAAACACAAATTGTATTAGCAAAAATGGGTTCACAATAAAAATAGTGGTACTATACCCATTAACCCCATACATACCTCCTAAATTCATTAATGCTTTTCTAAATATATCTAATATCTTAGTCTCATTCCATTCTGAGAATCTGTATGAGTATTTTCTGTATAAAATAGTTCTAATATCTTGTGCTCTATTAAATTTATCTTGGCACTTGTAGAAATGTAACAGATACACCAAACATGTGACAAGGGATGTTTTTGCTGAAAAATTAATAATCATTATTAAAATGGTACTTTTTATAAAGTATTAAACAATTGTACAATAGATATATCATACCCATATGTTCTTTTGCGCTGGGTAGAACTCCTGGGCATACATCTAAACACTGTCTGATGAGCGGAACAGCTTTAAATTGAAGACAATACATTGCATCTAGCATGAAGCATCTCAACCGGCTCTTATCTCTGAAGTATCTACACAGAACTGCATAGAAATGTGACATGCTTTCTAATACATTAAAGTGAGGCGTACGATTCAGTTGAAACAGAGCATGTTCAATATTATTCCAAACTTGTTGTATGAAACTCTCTGAAGGTATCAGTTTATTTAGCTGTTCAATAACATAAAGCAATATCACTTCTGCCTTTGTCATTGGTGGAGCTGGAGTGTTCGTAACTTTACTGAACAATTCAAATTTTCTTGATGGGTCTTTCAAATATTGCATTAGACCTGACAATACGTGCTTTGTCTTAAAGTTTTGTAAAACACATACAAGTTCGTTCATTTTAGTTTTTTGTACATCTTTAGGTGCTGTGATTATATTTGTGATACCACTTTCAATTGCCTCGCATATTGAATTAGTTACTGTTTCTGAAAACATATAAATTATTTTGTGTCGATTAATTTTCAAATTTGATAAAGGTTCGCAACTCTGTCATAGTGCTGGGATAATACTAAAAAATGTTCATTTGGCAGTTTATCTAAAAACAAATAATGGACACATAGAGAAATTGTTTATTGCAGGCCTATCCCTAAATTCATTTGAATAATTAAAAGTGGATTATAACTTTTTATGTAACTATGTACATTTACTACAACTATTTTAAGTGCAGATTTATGAAATTAATGATATCTGAAAGGGACTTGACTTTGGATATGGAGCGCCACCCGCATAATATATAATGAAGACCCCAATTTGTAATAAAACACTCAATTCATAGAATATATATCCACACTTTTAAGAATCAATTTTGGTACTGTCCATATGACACCAACATGGTGACTGTTATGCCTAATGAGCTGAGAAGTATTTATTATTTTTTCAAATAGTATTGCAGATTTTTATCTTATAAGACATTACATACCTGGTACTTTTTTAGCCACATATTTAACAGAGATGACACCATATCTATCTAATGCAGCACATAATATATTTTCCTTAAAATGTTGGTTATTGTTTGAAAATATATTTTGGTCATTATCACTCAAATTAGTTGGCGTTGTATACAAATCCAAATCATTATAACTAATTACATTATTTTGAACTGAAACTACATCTTTTTTTGATGGAGATTTGTCCACTGCTGAATTTTTAACATTCATATTACATGCTATTTTTCTTGGCTCAGATTCTACTGGTTTGATATGTTGATGTACAGTGCTATTATGTTTGCCATCCTTTGTTGTAGATTCATTTTGAACTTTCTTTAAATTACTATTTGGTTGTTGTGTATTTTCTTTCTTTAAATTTCTCTTTGGCTGTTCTGGAGTTTCATGAGAAAGTTTTACTTCATGTTCACTCTGACGTAATAATAAGCTCTTATTTGCTTCTACATGGGGTTCACTTGCATGTTTGAGTTTAACATTATGCTTATCCATCACAAATACCAGATTGTTATTTACTGATTGTGTCTGTTGTACACTCACTCTTTTTGTATCTATTTCTATATCCACAAACTGCTCATGATTTACGAATTCTGCAGCAGGCTTCTTTTGCAAGACCTCCAAATTATTGTTTGTTCCCACACTAACTTGACCGACAATGTCACTGTTTTGATCACTTTGCATTGATTCCACTGGGTTTTTCACATCACTTTCCAGATGATGTTCATCGCTTTTTACATTTGCTGCTACGGTAACAGATTTTAAAGGTAATATACAATATTCAGTTTCATCTAGCCTAGGTTTCTTTATCCCTGTCATTCTTCTATCACAACTATAATCCGATTTTACGAATTCAACATAACTTTTCTGGCCTATAGCAAGATTCACAATCTGCTCAGTTTGCGAAGTTGTATTATTTTCATTTTCTCTTACAGTTAAAATATTTCCGTTTGCGTATTTTTCTGATTCACTGCTTGCTGTGTTTACGTCTTTAAATATATTATCAGCTCCATTATCACTTTGATTTGCAGGTAAATCAATTTTATTTGTGGCATTAAAAACATATGAACTGCGTAGTACTCGTTTACCTGGCGATTTTTCCGTTTCATCAACAGAACGCTTGCGGTCTTTACGTTTCATATATTTTTCTAAGTCTCTACAATTTTCCAGTAACACAACGGGGCTCACAAGGATATCTGTTTGGTTGTCACCGTTCTTGCTTAAATTTCTTGTGCGACTTCTTGTAGAGACTACTTTACTTTCCAAAGAAACACTGATAGAAGAGGATTCAGTCTCATTTGTACGATCTTCCAATTTTACACATTCATTTACCTTACTAGATATTGATTCACCTTTCATACTTTCTTGCAATGCTTTTTTCGATTTTAATTCCGTCATAACCTTTACAGCATGCTCATAAGCAATTTTGTGGTTTAATGAGGGCGAGATGTCTTTAGTTATAATTTTTTTAACTAATACTGGACGCTTAGCATTGGGAAGAATTATTTGTTTAATTTTACAGGTTGGTATCAGTTTATTTTTAAATTTCTCGAGTTTAGACATTTTTTTCAATTTTGGAGCAATAGTTATATTATTTGCTTTAGTCTCATTTGTATTGGTCACTGCAATGTGATCTTGGTCTATACTTCTAATTTCTTGATCATTCATCTGAGGAATATCAATTATATCGTTGACGTCATTCAATACATTATCACTAGTTTGTTGTTCATTTGAATAACTCTCTTCCTCATTAGTTCCTACAAAATCGGTCTGTGGGTCTAAATAATCTTTATTGTTATTTGGTTCATTTGTGAACACTTCAATGTTAACACGTTTTGTTCTTTTTGTTATACTCAATACATCTTTTATTGGCGCGTCTATTTTACTTGAATCTTGAGTTTTACTTATATTTTCACCATCACACGAATGAGAAATTTCCTCTTCTGTGTTAGATGCTTTTTCCACCACTCGACTAATTTCTTCAGGTTTTTGGGAATTTTTATTACCTACTGTGTCTCCCTGTTCTTGTCTAATATCATGCCCAATAATATTTCTTATTGCAGTTACATCCTCTTTAACATTGTTGTATTGAGTTCTTATATCACCTACTTGCCCTTCTAAAGAATTAAATTTAGTAAGTAAATCACTTAATGTTCCGTTAATATGAGACAGAGTGGTGCTGATGTCTTGTGCAGAGTCCCGTGACTTATGAGGAGATTTTGGTATCGGTGATATTAAATCGTGATGTAAGCTCATGACATTTAAAATATTTTGAATCTCGTCATCATTCATACCTACATAGCTTAGACTATTACTGTTATGACTTTCTAAACATATTTTCTCTGGTGTTCTTGACTGTTGCAAATCATGTTTGCCGAGTTTTGTTTCCTCTTTCGACTTTTTCCTTAAATTATTTTCATCAATATTTGGCTTTTTCGGCGATTCTCTATTTTTCTCCTTAGTAATTTTACTTTCAGAATAATGAATGGGACTTGTTCCTCTGTCAAATGTATGTAGTATTTTGGGTAAAACAAAGTCCGTATTTGTACAGGCATTAACCAGTCTCTTTTTTTCTATGATTTTGCCTACTTCTGTACATGTGGATTTATCACAAAAACTTTTTGATGAAAATTCAATAGCTGTGCTTGTACAAGCATCAACTAACAATAACTTTCTTGGACTTGTAGATTTATTTACGAAAATACGACGATCAGGAACTGGGCTAGTACAAACATCTACAAATTTACGACTTTCTTCTATGCACGGAACTTCTTCAGAATCTGATATTTGATCAATAATATAACTTTCATCATAATCGTGTTCATTGTTATCATACAAATCTTCAAATAATGGAGCTGGAAAATCAAATGCACAAAGTTTCACTGTATTCGAACCCCATGGTTTTAATTCCGGGCTTTCAATAGGACAATCTACATCCAATTGTTCATTTAGATCTTTACAGGTTTTTTTATTATGAGTATTACCAATATCAGGGGTATTCTGACATTTTCCATCTGAATTTTTATGTGATGATCCAAATCTAGTGTCAACATCTTCTCCGTTACTAGAATCGGTGTTAATGTCAATATTACTCGACTCCAAATGTGAAATTGAATCAGGAACTTTATGCAACTGAAAAATAAAGTTATAGGATGACAAAGATATTAATCACCTAATGAAAACCTTTGATCAACAAAAATCTAAACTATTGCACTTTACATTAGGGGTTTAAGTAAGTATGTTCTTAGAATGGAAATTTCATGTTGACACCCTAATTATATTTAAGAAGTAAAAGGTGCTAGAACACTCTAAATATAACACTATACCTTACCTTGTTTTTTTTGGGTTTGCCATGTGATGGACCCTTATATGTGATAATTTCATCAGCACTTTCATCCGAGCTGTGTGTATTAGAAGCTTTGTGTTTCGCATATGCTTTTAATATTTTCATATGTCGCTTACCCTTTTTTTCTGTAAACAATGTTGAAGGGCATATTTATAGATTTGTTTATCAAATCATAGGCAAATTTAAAAAAATTACAAAATGCCCATTACTACTAATATCAATATGCTAAATATCTCTTAATGCTGTAGGCAGAGAACAACAAACCCTAAATATCTCTATCCTTACAAGACTGATATGTTTCATTTACATTCATCATTCTATTCATACATTGTGGCTTCTCTTTCATTTATATCTAAGATGACTAAGTAGTTTAGACCACAGATAATACATAAAATATTAATATAAAATAGTTTCAACCAATGCCTTGTGTCCGTGTTTCCCGAACACTCGAATCTAGGGCTATTCAAAATAATTGTGAATAGTTAGCTAGTTAGCTAGCTTCCCTGCTAGGGAAGCATGCTACACCATAGGTCACACTGTTCTTTTACATCAGACAAGGCAATGGTCCAGTGCTAGCCTATATTAAAAAAAAATTAAAAAATAATGTTTCTCCCTACTAACTTTTACCAAGTACAACATCTCTCAAGGCCAAAATATCACTGAGCAATGCTTCTTTTTCTTTTTGAAGAGACTGCACTTTGCCGTCATTACTTTTCTCTTGTTTCTTTTCTATTGTTAAGGCCTCCTTTTTGGTCTCCAGTTCTTTTACAAGTGACTGAAATTAACATAATTAATTTTTTTATGTATGAAACTTGATATTTTACATAAATTTAAATAATGCCTAAACAATATACATTTATATAAATAAACCAAAAGTAATCATTGAAATATAGCTATTTTTCTTGCCTCAGTATTTTTTTTATAAAAAATTGCCACTTTTCTAGACTTTGTTGTCGACTTCACTAACCCACAGTTACAATACTGGTTGTAGAGAGCATATGCTATCATGATATGGATGACATAAAAATTATTGACATTACATTCCTACATGGAAGTGTACTACACTTCTCTGCCTACCCCTTCGGAGATTATAGGTGTAATGTTACGTTTATTACATTCAATGTGAATACAAAAATGCTTGGATAGATTTACCTGCAACTGATTTGTATATGATATGAGCGCACTATAATTATTTTCTGCAGTTGTCGCTCTTTTCTCATACGCCACCTGATTACCTATTAGTACTTTGTTTTCCTGAAATTAAAAAAATTCTGAATATGCAGAAGTATGTGTGTAAAGTACAAATAAAATATTCTCTGTTCATTGAAAAGCCAACTCATGTAAGTGAGTATACTGAGTGGTGTCCATAAAGTGGCAAAACAAGCACAGGTAGCTATGTAACCTGGTTGCCTTCAAATCAGGTTGTCAGATGACCCAAAGAAAAAATTACAGGACACATGATAAGACAAAATGGCCCCGATTAAGAGAGCCCTGTATGCAACACTAAAGTATTTAGTAGTGTAATAAAATTTAAAATCCTTTGTTTGATCCTCTTTTTGGTTACTACTTGGTTTTTTGTAACTTCCTAGTAGCAACTTGGAATCTGGATTTGTGTCTGGTGCATGGCAAAGGGCACACCCCTATTCCTTATTGTGATATAAATGTATTCAATTACATACAATGAAAAGTTTTACTAATTGGATGAGGAGACTAATATGCGAGTTTACTACACTCCTCTGACTACCTCTTCGGGGATTATACTTACATTCTCCAGCTCAGTACATTTTTCCATTACATTTTTGTAATTTATGCATGACTGTTTAAGATCCTCTTTAGTAATAAAATGAGCTTTCACTGCTTGGTTATAGTCTTCGGTTTTGGCTATATACTCTTGAATTACAAAACTGAAAAAGAACAACAGAAGTAGAGTTAAATTTATAGATCAATAAAAATAGACATTTCATAAAAAAACTTGTAGGCAAAGGTAAAGATGGTCAGTCATCAATTATAAACTTAAAATTAAAATTATTACTTATTTCCCAAGATTTGAAATACTGTTGCAAATTCATCAACCAATAGATAATGTTTAATACAAAATAACTTCAGACATATATTTCTCATGAGTAGCCAAAAAATGCCTAAATGTCTTATTTTACTTTGATAAGAGTGTCATTTTTATGAACTGGTGTTATGCTAAATAATACAATAGCAAAAATGATATATGTTTAAAACGCAAATTTATGTTCTAATTTAATATATTTTTAATTCATAAATTTTTATTACTAATTACTAATATTTGCAATAAAATTTTAGATTCTTGTGTTTTGAACAATTCTGTACATATTTCTTGTTTATGAATATATCATAGATAAACTTAGATAAACTTTTTTATTTAAAATCTAACTTGTATAATGCAAAATAATGATAACAGTTGTTGACGAAAAATTCTTTAGAATTAATTTATGTAAGGTATAAAAAATTAAAATGAAAATTATCAACCCATTTGTCATTCCACTGTTGGAATATAAGTCTCCTCTCATAATGAGAGGGTTAAGGCCATAGTCTGCCACGCTAGCCAAGTGTGGGTTGGCAGACTTCATGTCTTAAAAAAATTTTTTTATATAAATTCTTAGGTGTGCCAGGTTTCCTCATGATGTTTTCCTTCACCATTAGCAAATGATATTTAAAGTTAAAACACACTTGTAAAGAGGTGAATGCCATAGATTTGAACCCAGCACCCTTGGAATAAGAGGCTGAATTTCTAACCACTGGGCTGTCGCTGGTCGTACTGTAATGTATACTATATATTAAATTGAAATACCTAAATAAGAGGGCGGCAAAATTATCTTCCGCCCCGGGCAGCTGACACCACACTACGCCACTGAATAGTCTAATCAATATTGACAGTTGGTAATTTAGATTTTTCCCTTGATTTCCCTTTAAAATTATATATCAACTTAATATTCCCGTTTGCACCCACTACAATATTACATAGACATTTTTTTATAACATAGTCATGTTTATTTCACCCTATATGCACCACGAATATAAAACGAAATACAATACTCACTCAGTACTGATTATTTTAGATTTCAGGCAATGGGTAGTTTTACGTAATTTTTCATAATTCAGTTCTTTGGGCTGAAATCAACATAAAAGTAGACATTAAAATAAAGAATTTGGAATATTCAGAGGTATTATCACAATTATCAATGATACATTTTTTGGCGGTATTTTGTCTTGTACTCTGTATGCATTATTGAGCACAATAGCGATCTCCTACTGCTTATACTTCTACACTTTAGATCATCTTTATTGTAATTCTAATTAATAAAGCTTTTATGCATACATTGAATACAGATATTGACAAAAATCGCAGTAACCTATAACTCACTTGAACGTTATCGGTAGTAGAAAGATGACTGAGGTCGAAGTTTGTAACAAACTCATCATAATACGTGGAAGACATGACATGAGATATAAAGGATTTTCACAATTATATAGTAACACAAAACGGTAACATACTAGAGTACGATATTAAAGTATTTTTATAAACACGCCGGTATACAAGCATTGCAATTGCAAAATACTTGATGTACTGTCAAATGTCAAACAAAGGTTTTTTAAGTGTCCAAATGTGGAATTCATTCTTTTGGCAAACATTACGTTAATCAAAAACTGTTAGTAAGACTAGCAACGAATTTTCGTTATTATTTATTGACGATATAAATGAAAAGGCATTTATTTCGGAATACTCTACACTACTCTACGGTCATCTCTGAACTTTTAGTCCTGAACAAACATCGTCTGAAAACTTGCGCATTCTTGAAAATATAGCACAAGATACATAATTTTATTACTCTGATTTAATATTACCAACATACTTTTCAATTTTATTTAAGACGTAATAATTATATAATTATTTAAAACGTCTAATGGTTGAATTATTTTGTACATAATAGCACTTTTGCACGTCTGCGGAGTATCACGTGTTGTGGCATACCTTGGGAAAGACCTATGTACAGCAGTGGAAAGGTAAGGGCTGATGTGACGATAACGTTGTTGAGTACTTTTGCAATCTTCTAGTACAGCTGATATCCAAACATTAGAATTTGCGGAGCACTATGTTTACAAAGATGGTTTTCTCCTCTTTAAGCAACTATCGTAATGTTTGTATTATAATTAACATATTACATAATAGACATGGTAAAAAGTATTTTTTACACAAGTGCTGGCAGTACAAAAATAATATCAAATTATCTTTGCAACATTGTAAATTTTAAATATTTGATTATAAATGAATTGAGCAGAATATTCAAAACATGGGTTTACGATTAAAATTATGAGTCTGTATTTATTATTATGAATAAGGAAATATTAAGAATGTATTAACACGAAATATCGTTACTTATGTATATTAATTTCACTTCTTCAGATCAAAGCCATAATGCTTATAAATATGTTTGATTTGTTTGTAAATATAACAATTCAAAAATGCTATTTTTGACCAGAATGAACGATCTGTAACTGTATGCGTTTTGAACCATGGATAACACAATATTTCAGCGAAATACAAACGTATGATTCACCGGAATTCAACAGTATTTTTCTTGTCGCCCTTCGATAAGCACACACCTGTGCTCCCCACCTGTGTCGCCCACGGGTCGGTCGCACAGCTCCTAGTCCTTCTCTCGCTGGACGGAACCAGAGGTCCAGCCGGTGCTGGGCCTCACTCCTACCCTTCCCCACTCTCCTTAATTCAACCGGAGCCACTTGGGCTCGCCACTTAAACCCGGTCAAACTATAAAGACCATAAGGGTCAACAGCATGAGAAACATAAAAAAAAAGATATTTTTTCTTTTAAATTGGCAACATTGATATTGCTCGTCGTATTCGGTCTATCAT
>DWJK01000306.1:0-23834 GCA_018248815.1 Croniades pieria auraria
CTTAAAACGCACATTTTTAAGAGGTGCGCGCTAGGATTTGAACCCGGTCTCCCGGAGTGAGAGGTCGAATTTCAAACGACTAGGCTATCACTGCTTGATAATGATAACGGATGGATTGTTTTAGGGACCCCAAATTATCATGGCGTTTAGAACAAGCCTTACTCTCTAAAACAGACCATAAATTGTGCCGATGTTTTAATACCTTTTTCACAAAAATGTGGCTCCGTCACTCCTTCATAGCTAACATGCTACCAAACTGTCACTGAAGTCGGTTAATGCCTACGTTGTACTCTGTTGACTAATTGGGAAGCTTCTTTAGAGCCTTCTGCATAAATACGGTCATTTTGTTTGTTACAGTATTGCTCAATTGTAAAAATTTTCTTATCCGTAAACAAAATTTTTCTGTGACCTCCCTTTGCTTACCACTTAAGTAGTTGTTTTGATCTTACCACCCTATTCTTTTTTAAATTACCAGTTAAGAAATGACCAGTGCGTCTCTTATGGCCTGCAAGTCCTAAGTCATCTTTTAAAATACGCGACATGGTTTTAGGTACTATCTTCATCTCCCGAGATAAAATCTTTTGCTTTCGAACAGCATTTCTTCGAATTCTTTCCTTTACTGGTTTGATCGCCTGTTTCGTACGAACACTACGTGGACGGCCAGAAATTTTTCTGTCACACACAGAGGAGGTTTCATTGTACCTATCAATAACCCGGTACACAAACATTTGACTAATACCAAGTGTATGGAGGATTTAAAAATTGTATTTGACTCCATATCTAATTAATGTACTGCAATCAAATGTATATATATCATATATCAATTTAACTATGTACTTATATATCTGTTTAAAAATTATTTTGTTTTGTGAAAATACAAATAATGTCATGCTTTTTTAAGCGAAGCTTGAAGCTGCTCAAATTTCTATCTAGTCAACGCAACCACTATAAAAAAATCTGTTCAATAAAACGCTAATTTTAATTATTCTATAATTTCAGTGCGACGAGATTTATGCGACCAGTAGGGATGCATGCAGCTACGATGCTAGCGGAACTTACTAACTTAGGACTGGATCCAAAAAAGCTTGAAATAGTTGGCCTGAGTCTCGGCGGACAGACAGCCAGCTTCATTGCCAAAAACTACAGACTTTTAACCGGAATTAATATTTCTCGCCTCACGGGCCTCGACCCAGCAGGTCCATGTTTCAGAAACCTTGGTCCCGAGGACCGAATTGACGAATCCGATGCTGATCTGGTCGATATTGTAAACACTAATATTGACGCGTACGGAATGGCAGCTCCAGTTGGTCACATCAATTTCTACGTCAATGGCGGCGAATACCAGCCTGGTGACTTCTACTGGCTGTTTTGTACTGTATTATGCAGTCATATACGGTCGTTCACTATATGGCTTGCAGCACTACAAAGTCCCAATCAATTTATCGCAATCCAATGCGATTCAGTACAGCAAGCAAGAGACAGGAACTGTTATGATCGTGAACCACAAGTTACGAACGTTTTAGGGTTAAATATGGATCCGAGTAAACGGGGTATTTTCTACCTGGCTACAGGCCACGTTTATCCATATTACTTAGGCGAGAAAGGGTTGGAACGCGAAAACGATATCTTCACGTCAAGGATAAAGATGCTTAATGCAGACCGAGTAATAAAAATATAATTGTAGTGCAAAGTTTTTGACAGCTAATGTTTGAATATTTTTAAGACAGTTGTTGAATTTCTTTTAATTGATCTTTGCTCAACGTACAAATATAGGATAAATAATTTTGAACAAAAACTTCAGTTCCTACAAAGATTGTGAAGAATATATTGTGGTGCATACAGGGTTTTTTGTTGCTTAATTCAAGTTATATATAATAAGGGACTATTAAAAGTACAAAATACGTATGTATATTTTGTAACTTATGCTACACATACTGTTTTCAAACCAATTATTTTCCTTGCGTAATTAATTTAATTATTCGACATTAATTTAAACTTTAAAAATTTTAAATTATTACAATGCTAATTTCAATTTTATGTTACAAGTATAATTCATGGTCTACCACTTTATTCGTATCTCATTTGTTTTTAATTGTAAGCCAATTGTTGTTCCGTAGGTTACTAGTATGATTAAGTGCTGCCATCTTTTAGTACAAGTAAACAATAAATGACATAGCGCACGTTATGAGTGCTTTTAACAGTATATAATAATCAGATCCGTCAGTAGATGGCGTTAATGAACTAATGACATATGTATACCATATACATAGATTATGTAGATACATTATGAGGCATTAATGACAAAATGTTGTGGGTTATAATATTATTCCCATATATGCGACTGTAATGTTCTTTTAATAATTATAGTATTACAATATCACATGAATTGTTGTACAGTTTAACATTGATTAACATAAAGTGAAGTGTGCATTTCGCTATATAAATATGTTTGCATGGAATTATTAGCAGTTACATAATTATAACTGTTGAATTACATTAAAAGAGAGATATTAGAATTTTCCGATGTTTGTTTTTAATTATTCCTTAGCAAATATTATTACCCTTATTAGGTGCATCACATAATTTGTTATAATATAACTGTCTAGAAAAGCCAATTAAATATTTGTAGACAGCCCAATAAATTATGCAATCTAATGGGAAGTGATCGAGAAGTGATACCTAATTTGAATGTTGGTATAAATAGTTAGAAATTTTCATTGATCTCAATCACAGAAGCATTCTAATTGCTAAGTAATATGAAAGAAGATGAAAGGAAAATGGGCATTAAAATAATTAAAATTCATTAAGTTACAGTTTTTACATTTCGTGTACCTTATTTTGAAAGAGCTTTTATATATTTTTTCCTCCGACTGCCTTCTTTCATGTACATCAGTGTCAGGAGTATATTAATCCATTGAACTAACGATAATTATGTAAATATAAAATGATGTTAATGAACGTAATGTAATATATACTTACAAGCAATGTTGTGCATATAAATATGAATGTATCTCATGATGAATGAAACTAATTGATTAGATTCTTCATTTAGTGTTCACGAAACCGAAAAGTATTTTTTCCGTCACTTTAACTGCGTTTCACTAAGCTGTTTGTTTCAGGCATCGGTAGCAACAAACCGGCAGTAATAATGCCGAAGACGCTACGGCATCTTGCAATATCTGTTCAAACAGAAGGCAATCTACTTACTGCTAAAAGGAGAAAGTACACATATTATCAGACAAAAGAGCTCGCTGAAGACCCTGATTTGGACTTTAGTCGGAAGACTTTGCTCTTCGTAGGCGGTTATTTAGACAGTCCAGACTTCCCAGTGGCTGCGAGTATCGGGGCGGAGTACAAAGAGCTTGGCTACAACGCACTCCTGCTTGATACTAACTGGTTCACCACTATGCATTATCCCATGTGAGTATTTTGTTATTATTCGAAAATATCATAGTTTCCAGTATATTTCTATCTATGATTTTGTAATTGAAAAGTAGCCATTAGCATTTTTTGAGGTAATATCTATTTCAAAATTAATTATAACAGGAGCTTCTTAGGTTGTTAAGTTAGTTCTCTTGTTCATTGAACTTCATTGTTAGTAGATCAAGTTAAAATACAAACGGAAGCGAGATGATTGATAGAATTTTTTAATTAAGAATATTGATTTGTATATTTCAGAGCCGTTAGGTTTACACGGTCAGTAGGATGGCATGCAGCAGAAATGTTGATGGAGCTGACAAATATGGGTCTGGACCCTAAGAAGCTTGAAATAGTGGGACTCAGTTTGGGAGGACAAACAGGAGGCTTTTTGGCTAAAAGCTACAATAAACTAACAGGCATTAGGGTTGCACGATTAACTTCACTGGACCCTTCTGGTCCTTGCTTTAGACACCTTGGCCCTGAAGACAGGATAGATCAATCTGACGCAGACTTTGTACAGATAGTATACACAAACATCGATGGATTTGGGATGGCAGCTCCCGTGGGTCACGTCAATTTTTACGTCAATGGCGGCGAATATCAGCCGGGTGACATTTACTGGTTACTCTGTAACACATTCTGCAGTCATGTAAGATCCTACACTATTTGGATATCTGCTCTTCAAAACCCTAATTCTTTCATAGCGATTCAGTGTGATTCAGTTCAACAAGCGAGAGATAGGGATTGTTATGATAGAAAACATCAAGTGACCAATATTTTAGGATTAAATACCAATCCAAATAAGCCGGGTATTTTTTACCTATCTACGGGTTCGAGTTATCCGTTTTATTTGGGCGATAAAGGGTTAACGCGTGAAAATGACTTTGTTACATCTAGAATGAAAATGCTCAACGCGCAGAGTGTGATGAAAATATAATTTTAATAAATTTGTAAAGAAAACTTAGATGAAAAAAATACAAAGGTGTTTAAAGTACGCTATGACATAGGGTTCTTCAGATGGAGCGTGAACAAAATCCTTCAAGACAGGCAACATCTTGGTAGCCCTTGATGTTGCAAATGTGTATAGGCGACGGTGACCGCTTACCGCCTCGTGGGCCACCTGCCTGTTTACCTTGCCTCTTAATATATAACAAAAAAAGAACAGTACTTGCATATAAAAAATGCATGTGGTTGTAAAGAAAATAAAAATACGTTATTACCTGAAACTACGCATTGTGTATATACGGCCATCTATGATTTATTAAATGTATTATTCCAGTTGAGTCGTTGTTGGCGGGGTTTTCTACATAACCGAACTAGATGGCGCGCTGAGCTATTACATTGATAAAGTTCATTATATTATTAATAGATGGCGCAGATTTATATAATCAAAAATTTAAAACCTGTGTCAAATTCTGACTCTTAATTCCCTCTAAGATAAGTGAATATTATTACCTTAATAGTTAGTTTTGTGTTTTATTACTCAAGTGGTCCTGAAGGAAAATAATAAATTATTGAATAAATAATGTACTAAAATATGATTTATAAACGAAAAGTTTACCAAGCTGAGAATTAATTGAAAAGATTGTATTCGAAGATTGTTCATGAAAACTTCTTTTTGTTGCCCATGACTACGTTAAATTAATTGCTATTTTTTAACTTTTAACTTTAAACAATCATAGTTATTAGTACGGGAGATATTAATAATAAATAATGGAACATAATTATTTAAATACATAGTTACTATGATGCTTTATACGTATGTCCATATGGGCATACATACATATGTATAATATGTATGTATATGCCGCGGCCAAAAATAACCTCACAAAGACAATATTAGACACACGCAATTCCATTTAGATAATTCAAATCATCATATACATATCTACTAAGTCAAGTATCGAACCCATATTACTAATATTATAAAACAAACAACAGAACTTTGTCAAATTAATGATCACATCTATTTAAGCGTTGCATAAAACTTATAAATGTTAGTTTATACTTTATAATCAGTCCATTAAGCGCGTGGAAAAACACAAGCGGAAGTTAAAAACAATGTAATTAATCAATTTTCGATTTAAAATAACATAACTATTAATGAATTTTCAATTTGAAATAACATAACTACTGAATTAAATTAAAATCATTATATTATTCGTATTGTTTATACCTTAGTACTTTGACGAAATAACTAAATGTATGTATTACAGATGAAACTTGTTAGATATATTTGATCTGACCCATTCATAGTTTTGTTAATTGTTTATTTAAGGATATTTAGCGTGGCGACGACGGGGATTACACATTGTTTATGAAATTTAGTTCATTAACTTGTTCGAATTGTTAGAAAGGGCGGGCTTAATTACTACAAATAACAATTTCTATCTATCTATTTCTTAGATATAGGTATATTTATATACACATGTCTTCATATACCCACATGATATAATTACATTTGGCAAAAACGTTTAGAAGTTAAACTAATCTTGATTTTTTTTTAATATATGTACAGGTATATTATTATTTTAATGAAATTATTCGTAATTAATAAGCAGAATGTTAGTTACAATTATATATAACATTTTGATATAAAGGTACTTAGTTGTTTTTCTATGTACATTTCAACTTTTTCATCGTGTTTCTTGTTTTACAAAAAATATACCTCATTATGTATAATTTGACTATAAACACACACATGTCTTCTTAATTTACTTTATTATATCTATTATATATGTATATTTTTCTCATCCCACATGAGTGACATTAAATTTATTATGTGTTTTCCACTCTAGAGTCTGTTTGAAAAGATCTCAGTAAGAGATAAACAGTTTCTAAGTACCACATTTCTTGTGTAAGTTTTATTAACGTATTCTTTATCGTGTACTTGACTACCTCGTTGATCGAGTGGTTGCAAGCGTGACTGCTGATCCGGAGGTCCTGGATTTAAATCCCAGGTCGGGTACTACTGGATTTTGCATTAAGAAATTCTGAATTAAGAATTTCTAGTAGTGACTGGGAGACTGTGCCCGGTGTATGGCAATAGGCTCACCACCTGTTCCATGGGACGTAAACGTAACTAGTGAAACGTGGGAGTGTACTACAATCCTCTGTTTACACCTTCGGCGATTACAGGCGTGATGTTACTTTTTTAAATTAAAAAATAAGGTTTTCTAAGATGACGTAACATTTCGCCTGTATTTTCCATATATTGGGCACAAATCCAGATTCCGAGCTACTACTGCGAATAGATTAGTGCTGATTTTTCATGCGACCTGTATAAATAATTATAAACCATTCAGAGTACTGATAGAACACAAATTCGTAACCCACTATTTGTTGTATTAGCAAAGAACATAATAATATCCCATTTTGAGTAACCAAGACTCACAGTTGTCAGTTTTACATGACTTATTGACTACCTTAGGACTTATTCTAAACATATTTCTAAAAGCAAGGAAAGTGAGTCATCTCTGTGCCATGACGTTTGGAGGTATATCTTTGAACATGATAAAAAAATCAGCGAACATTTGGCAGCTGTTTACCTGGGCATCTTTTGTTTGCGAGTAAATCGCGGTCTAACCGTTTAATAATATGCACGGTTGTGTCAATAAACTATGGAGGGTCATGACCACAATGGACCATCGAAATTTGGTTAAATACTGGCCTATTACCATTCTGTTTTCGCATAACTGGTTTTAAACCATCTTGCTATACATTTAAAGGGGTTTTTTCTATGCTGAATACAACAAAAGGGTTTATTCCCGACATCACAGGGTCAGCAAAGAAATTGTTCTGACAATGTACTTTAAATGAAAAGGTCTATTGAGAGATTTTTTGCGATGTACCGGCGGACACCTGGCCGGTGTTTGAATTCAATTTTATTATTATTTTGCTGACCGTGTTTTATTGTGAGGGGTTTAGAAACTTACCAGTGCGTTGATAAGTCTGTTAATTTTGTTATATTATGTGGAGATACATGATAAAACAGGGTTTATAGTTCTTTTTCTTGTTATGTATAAATATACACGTGGGTATTAAATAAAATGTAACATAACAGCTGTATTTTCACGAAGAGGTAGGCAGAGGAGTGTAATACATTCCCACATTTCCCATTGAACCAGGTTCGGTTCCTGACCAAGACAAATATTTGTCTGTTCCGCGTGAAGACTTTCCTTTAAAGAAAGTAAGTAAATGGCCTATTACTATACCATATAATAAAGTTAAATTGGTTACTTCAAGTGTCGTTCCATAAACGCATGTGTCATAAAAGTAACTGAGAAATGTATACACGTTGTTTATCAGCTGTCTTGTTACCATGCCGCTACCTAACTTGGGGTGTACTCGTATGTATTGTGCTAGGATAATGTTAGAAATAAAAGGTAAAGATAATAAATAATACACTGTGTGTTGGTTGAAAGCGGGACTGGTGATTGAGAAGTCTTGGGTTCGGTTCCCGGTTCGGGTACTACTGGATTTATCTGACTTAGATTTCCTAGTAGAAATTTGTGGTTGGCTCGGACTCTGGACTTGTGCCCGGTGTAAGGCAATAGGCTCACCGATTATTCCAGTTGTTCCATGTGCAACAAACTGGTGAAATATGGGAGTGCATTACACTCTACCTATACCTTCGGGGATTAAGGCGTGATTTATATTTTTTTATTGATAATAAATAACAAGTACGATATCTAACGCCGTTCATGTTTTGGATAATTTCAAAGTGTTAGTCAACCTTACTTTAAACCTTTTAATTTTATTGAACTCGGGGCTCCCCTCAGAATGAGGAAGGTACGATTATATTTTGCCACGCTGGCCCAGTCTGAGTTGCAGACTATACGCACCTTAGAGAATATTATGAAGAACTCTCAGCCGCGCTGGTTTCCTTACGATGTCTCCCTTAGCCTTTACAGACAGCTATATATTTTAATAGTAAGCTTCAATTCTTCGTATACCTCATTACGTTTCAACTTCGTAGGTATTACGCCTTTAGAACGAGCTGCGTTATGTTGAATTTAAATTACCTATTTTAACATGAGCTGTACGGCCATCATTTTAAAGACGTGATTAATTTGTTTAATAGTTAAACGACTTGTTTAATTTCGTCTTTATTTATTAAAGATGTCACTAACAAGAGGTATATTTCATGGCAAACATAGCTTTTATCTAATAATTTAAACTAAATGTAGCGTTAGTTAGTGGCTAAATAAATAAGCAATTACGTTAAATAATCTAACGTAATTAAATACCAAAATCATTTATCTGGTTTATTTTAGGCATTATTGTCATGAATGCGTTGACGTACAATAGAAGAACTAACGTATAGTCGAAACAAAAAAGTGTATGATTAAGGAAACCGATTTTATGGACAACGTACATTTTAAGTTTTTAATAATCAAGAAAATCGGACTTGTGTTATTTTATTGCAGATGATTGGACTGCATGTTGATTTGATGCAAATGACAAGACTGTTATCAGTTTTACGGGACAATGTTTGTCTTAAAAAAAACTTTACATCACGCCTATAATCCCCGAAGGGGTAGGCAGAAGAGTGAAGTACACACCCCGTGTCACCAGTTACGTTTAAGTCCCATGGAATAGGTAGTGAGCCTATTGCCATACACCGGGCACAGATCCAGACTCCGAGTCACTACTAGAAATTCTAAATTAGAAAAATCTACTAGTACCCAACACGGGTTAGAGCCCAGGACCTCCCGATCGGCACTCGCGCTTGCAACCACTCGACCAACGAGGCAGTCACATTTTCTTTCATTTGTTATACTCATTTAGAAACTAAAAGGAATAATAAATCATTTGAGTTCAAAGTTGATTCATTATCAATCGTTGGAATCATATGTACAGATGAATCATAGTAAGTAAATAAATATTGTGTATTCTACACAAACATTTATGTAACCTTGAAGGCGCCCCGCAGTCTAGCTATTGTTGACGAGTTAGCGTTCGACATGTCGCTTTTTTTTAAGTTAAAAAAATTAACGAACTGACATCCATGTCATATGATGGTATCGCCACAAGAGGTCACTGCACTCTACAGACATGTGCGTTTAGTTTTCGACATATAACATCATAATATTACTCCTGAATTTCAACGAAAGGGTAGGCAGAGGAGTGTAGTACTGGGAGTACTACACCCTTCTACCTCGTGTTTTATCAATTGTTATACGTCGCTTGGAATAGGAGTTGCGTCTACTAGTATTCACCGCGCATATATCCAGTTTTCGCGACTCCGATTGGAAATTTTGTCTTTGAAATATCCAATAATGGCTTGACTGACCCGAAGATCGAACTCAGGACCTCTAAATCAATAATCGCGTTCCTAACCAGTAGACCAAGGAAGTAGGCAAAGATGTTTTTTATTTAGATGGAAATGAAATTCCCTTGGAAGTAGAGATCACGGTTGATGCTCCTACTGAGATTTCTGTTGAAGGACATGAGCCTTAATAGATGGCTATTGTCCACAATAGTAGTTTGAAGCACGACATGCTTAATGTGTAAGTGTAACCTATCAAAGTTATGTAGCACCGCCTCTACTGTCAATGGGAGGAGACCTACTCGTATGTTCCACCAGTAGAATGATAAATGGGTCGATTATTATTATTATACTTTTTTTTCTACGTCAATACTTCTACAGTTATTTTACCAACGTTAGTCACATTTTTTTTTAAATAATTTGCCGGAAATATAATTTAAAGAATGCATTTTTATATGATTTTTAATACTTTAAAAGTTTCTATTAATTACACTCTAAACTTACTTCAGGTAGCAGTTAAAAACGGTATTTTTTTTCTTCCATCTCCAATGGAACCCTAAAGCCCAACGCTTCAGTTTCATTAAACCGACCAAATGGTTGTAATTCAGAAAGTTAACTACTTAGTTAACTCTTACTTGGAAAGTGTTTGCATAATTTAGTACTGAGCTATCCTCGCCCTTGGTTCCGATTTCTACAAACTGTACCTACCTTATTTCTCTCTTGATATCAACGTAACACGAAAAACACAGTTTAAGTAAATTGTATCGCTTTACACTCTAATGTATAAATTAAAATAATTTCATCTTCATCTATGTATATTAAATCATCATCGTCGTCGTCGTCGTCTTCATTATCATCATTGGCCTATTTCAGTCCACTGCTGGACATAGGCCTCCCCTAATATGCGCCATCGCGCCCTGTCCTCGGCTTGCCGCATCCAGCATCTGCCTGCAGCCTTTCGAAGATCGTCGTCCCAACGGACCAGAGGGATATTAAGTAAAAGCTGTATTTATTTGTGATTTGGAAAAAAGGTGTTTTTAAACACTTGCGACGCTTGCGCTTGCGACAATGCGACGAGCCGAAGATCGAGCTCAGTGGCGTGCTATTGGAAAGGCCTATGTCCAGCAGTGGACGGAAATAGGCTGATAATGATGAGGATGATGATGAAAATAAAGTTTTGATTATATAGACAGCTCGTAAATTTGGTGCGGTGGCAGATTACAAGTGGTCTGCAAAGTTAAGTGACTCCGGGCGCGGTAGGTTACTGAATGGATTGGTGTTATTGGCCATGCAAACCTTTTCTTACATTGGAGGGCGTATCAATCAATGATTCTCTGTCGCTGCCATTGTGTTACAAATGGTTAAACCTCATCGGAGACATCGAAGGTGGCTTAAAAACAAATGACGAGTGATTGTCACTGATCTGTGTCTCCGCAAGTCAGCATTGAAACGACCTAATGGAGTATGCTTCAGGCTAACTGCAATTGTGAGAAAGGCACTATGCCTATCAGTGGGATGGAAAAATAATCCGAAAAATTTTATAAATAATTCAAGCATTGTTATGAACTAAAAGCTTACGTTATCGCTCACGTATCCAAGGACCAAATGCGAAAAGCCCGAAAACCATTTTCATTACAGAGACGATTCGATTTTGCGAACGCTTCAGGGGCATGAACGCTTCAATTGTATACCCGTACTTACATTAAATTAAATAATTAACTGATATACACCACAATACATAGAGTTGGATTTCATTAGCAGAATCACGCATTAATCAATTACGGCGGCCCGAGCGCTATATTGAAATTGTTGCCGTAGTCACAGTACAATTGACTGGTCAAGGCGTTTGGTACAAGATATATACGATAGCGGAAACTGATCAATATGAAGTCAATAGTTTAAATTTGTTATACGTAACATTACGCCTGCAATCCCCGAAGGAGTATGCAAAGGAATGTAGTATAGCCCTACGTTTCACCAGTTACGTTTACATAACACTATGGAATGATAGCCTAGTGGTGCGCAGGGGTGTGCAGGTTTCCTCACGATCTTTTCCTTCACAGTTAGCAAGTGATATTTGAATTTAAAACGCACTTTTGTAAAGAGGTGAGCGCCATGGATTTGAACCCAGCACCCCCGGAGCGAGAGGCTGAATTCTTAACCACTAGGCTTTTAAACCAAAATATTCATAACAAATTCACAGTTACCTCTATTTAATAAACATAAGTATGTTTTACTGACATGAGCCACTTTTATTGAGATGTTTATACTAGCAAAAACAAATCATAAGGTATAACTCAAATGATGGAAAATCCAAAAAAAAATTGTGCATGAAAAACTACAACAAAGAAGAAAAACAACAACAAGACAAACAAACAAAAAAACTGTCGCATGTCGAGATTGGATCGCTAGACAAACAAATTAGGATAATAAAACCTATCTATCCGCAATATTAGTCACTAAACAGTGCTTTATTTTCAAGAGGACGCTGAATAATGTTTATGGCATATAACTTAAGATTGAAATTAATTTGATTGCGAGCTGTCGCGACTTGCAACGGCTATTAACACTGCAATTTACTGAACATGAAAACGTGTGTGAATCACACGCTGCATATACCTACATACCTATTATATACTATATGAACAATGTTAATTAATTTCTTTCTCACAAGAAATTTCTTTAACTTTCTATGATCTTTTAATGCAAATACCAGCGTAATTTTATACCAATTTATTTGTACAGTTTGTGTATTTGTTATTTTTACTCAAGATGACAATAAAATCTTAATATTTTTAACTCTGTTAACAATTTTAATAAGAGCATTATTGGGTTTTTCTAACTTGAAATACCTAGGAAAAGCTGGGACTCTCGATTTGTATGTGGTGTATGGCAATAGTCGCACACTCTTTAAAGAAAATATAGATAAATATAGACGAAAAATTGTCAATGTGACAATTGACAATGTGACAACAGTCAGTCAGTTGTCAATGTGACAATCACGACACCTAAGAGCGGATAGTTTCCCGAAACCTCTAGAAGCGTGTAACACGGCCCGAACAAGCCAACACCGGCAGCGCACTCCAACCGCCTTTGTAACTATACACGAACAATGCGCGCCGCCGGCTCCTGTTTGGCTGGCATAGAGCCCGTCGCTCGTCTGTCCCACCTCGGACTGAGAAACTACAGACTATCAACTATTCACGTAAGTCTAGTCCATTAGGTACGCTTAGTAACAGTAGCAGATTTATTTTCATGGGAAATAATGACACTTAAACAATACTTAATAATTTAATAAAATAACACTTAAACACAATAATAATCAAGATATTTAACCAACGATCGCCATTTCAAAGTTCGCGCATAATAAACACGTGAGTATTGTAGTCATGTACTAGTACTAGACTTGTGGAAAACTTGAAAACATTGACGCAACTATAGAATAAGACAGATTGGGTTTCTAGCAAATAACAACGAAGGTCGCACAGACATAAATGATGAACAGTCATAAACACTGTTCGTTTCAACTGTCGGTAACACTTAATATTTTACGGGGAATTTCTTGTAATTTATATCGTTAGTTGTGGCTAGTAGAACTAGTCGTTAATGGAAGTCGATTTGTACATTTTGTAGTAATCATTAATTATTGCCATTAAGGCACGTAAATACTGTAGTAATTATTTGGATTGTCCAGCTAAGATATTTTACTCTTCATATAAAACATCAACAGATATGAACACGCGACCATCCATAATGGATTGAATGAACACTGCGCGATAGATATATCTGTTCTAACCTCCATACAAACTTAGTATTGACCATAAAAGTGTAGAGAGATACGGATAGACTATGTAAAGAGACTATAGTAGAACATATTTAGAGTTCCAAATGCTCCATAATTAGATTTTGCTGAACAAACATTATGAAGAACGAACAAAATACTGCCGAAATGCACGGGAACAGTGTCCCTTTACAAAGCCGGAACAAGCCGTGTCGATATCGCTTTGTGTCATGACACCCTCTTCTCACGGGAATGAACAACAACGCAACTCGATTAATCAGTTATATGATTCTGGTACTCTACCTTTTGTATTGAGGTTAGAACTGAAAATTAAAACACCCTAATGGTTCCGATTATATACTGATGCCGTCATGTGTATATCAAAGCTGCAGTTTTCACTATCTTTACCATTACATATTAATATAAAAAACATCTTCGCAGCAGAAGCCTGGTAATCGAACTTTGAATAATATTGTTTCTATACATATAAAATCTTCTTCTCCGTCTTGTTCATTACTGGTTTTCTGGAGCTTGTTATACAAAGCAGCTGTTCTTGTATTTTTGTTTTTCATTTGATGGAGTGTGACATCTTAGAACTTGACACGGTCAGAATCTTAATAATAAACAAAAATCTGCCAACCCGCACTTGGCCAGCGTGGCAGACTATGGCCTTAACCCTCTCAATATGAGAAGAGACCCATATTCCAACAATGGAATGATAAATGGGTCAATTATTATTATATTATCCGTGTCAGATCGGAGAAAGAATACATCGCCTCACCCGATGCATGAGCTCAGGGGGTCGTAACAGGCGACTAAATCCGGCGCTTTCAGATCGCGGTACAGCGCAGACTATCTAGACATGGTTAAATGCCCTAGCCGCCTACGGGCAGTAGCGTAGGCGCAATAAGAAAGCGTGCTCTGCGATACCCAACCAGCATGCCCGATGTGGGTATTACGTGCAAAAACCCCTTAGAGAAGGCCTATGTCCAGCATGGGGCTAAGACAGGCTGATGCTGACGATGATGAGTAAGACGACAGTTTCCATTTCAGCTTCTTACACCTTTCAAGTAGAAAATCAATACAATACTGCTGTGAAACAGCTCAAATAAATAGGACTTAAGGATAAAGGTTATCATTGAAAATAGGCTTATGAAACCCTATATTTCCTTTAAAGTCGACGATTACGAAAGCAAAAAAAAGTATTAGTCATTGATTGGCGATGGACCATACAAAAGTTCAGACCGTTGACATTAAATTACATTCGCTTTCACAACATTCGTTTCAGCAAAAAAACCTCTGGCGTCACCGTCATTACCTTTTTACACGATCGGAGTAAATGGGACGTTTTGTGAAGAACGTCGTCTAATTCACGTGTTCGGAGGCAATCGACTATGATTCAGATTCGTGGAAAAATCCGGGCAAATGAAATAATTCCAATATTAAATCTCAAATATTATATTTACTACAATTACATATTCAGCTACGGTAGTTGACAAGTCGATGATGATAATGATGACCGTGATGATAACTATGACAATTATGACTATGATGACAATTATGACCATGATTACAATAATAACAATGACCATAATGACCACGACAACGATGATAATGATAACCATGAAGTCGATGATGATAATGATTATCATGATGATGATGATGATGACCATGATGATGATGATGATCATGATGATGATGATGATGGTGGTGGTAATGATGATGATAATGATGACCACGCTGATAATGATGCAAATACACACGATGTGTTGGAAAGGAAGTGTGTACTCAATTAACACGTTTATCCAGCTCAACTATTTGTTACGTAAATCGTTCATTAATAAAAAAAAAGTGTTATATCATTATAGACACAATGTTACAACAGACGATTATATATTTTAAATAATTTGTTACAAAGATGACAACAAAGTCGTAACATATTCTAGCTCACACGATCACACGAGAATTTATCTATTACTATAATTATTGTCATGCATAGTCTCGTACTTACCATTATTTGAAGTTATTCTAAACAATAGACAATAGACTCGCCCCCGATTTCATCTGGCGTATAATATAACTGATGAAACGTGAGAGTACTACTTTCGACTACCCCTTCGGGGATTACAGCCGTGATGTTATGTTATGTAAACGATTACTTACAAATATGTACATTCATTTGTTCATCTATATGTGTAAAATGACACACAGACGCCTGTAAAATGCCGACTGCCGCTTTGAACAAATATTGCCATTTTCTGTGGAAGCCTACGTGCTTCCGTTTTTCAGTTATCTTCAATTAGACCGGGAGCACGTACGAGCGAAATGAGTTCCAATAGCGGTATTGGTGTTTTTACACGACAATTTGATGGCCAGACATTTAAGTCTTTGAAAATCACCGTTAACGAAACCTTTGTCGTTCGAAAAAAAGTAAAAACATATCTTTTTAAAAACGAAAATATTTTTTTGTCAATGTATGTTTCCAGCTAGGTGGAGTGACGATATACGCAAAGTGGCTGGCGGTGGTTGGATGCGAAGAGCACAAGATCGAGCTCAGTGGCGTGCCATTGGAGAGGCCTATGTCCAGCAGTGGACGGGAGCAGGCTGATGATGATGATGATGATGATGAAATGAAGTTGGTTTTCATGTTACTCGTGGATATTAAATTCACGGAACTCAATCTACTAAATCCGTTTAATAGACGTAAGTTTCGTGAGACCCTCAAGTTTATTTATTGTATATGTTCTATATAGGTATATTAATATAATTGGAAAAGATTTTTTTATAATAAATTATTATCACTTCCAGCAACTTTAACTCGTCAAGTCGTCTTGCCACCGGACGTAGCCTAATGTGCAATTTCCGTTAAAATTTCGACCAATCAAAACTTTGAACGAAGCGATTACAAAAACAATGGGGCATCGACGTGGAATAATGTGTTTAGCCAATCATATAGGTCAGTGGTTGAATAACAAAAAAGCGGCGAGAGATATGCCAGGAAAGGTTAAACGAAGACTAAACGACAGTATTTATATTAATGTAACATTGAATCATTTTGTAAGATTAGCATCTTTTTTACTGGGAACTTCGGCGGTAAAACTATTGACCGATATTTTCATTGAAGAAATGACAGATAATGGGTCGATATCATTCTTCTTTATTATATAATACATTTATCGAATTTATATTCTCCTATATCACATTTTAACAGACTTTGTTCTAGTCTATAATAATAAAATATAATAATGGACCCATTTGTCATTCCACTGTTGGAATATGGGTCTCCTCTCATATTGAGTGGGTTAAAGCCGTAGTCCGCCACGCTGGCCAAGTGCAGGTTGGCGGATTTTACGCACCTTAAAATTTTTTTTTTATAAATTCTAAGGCGTGCAGGTTTCCTCACGATGTTTTCCTTCACCGTTAGCAAGTGATATTTAACTTCAAAACGCACTTTTGTTAAGAGGTGCGCGCCATGGATTTGAACCCAGCACCCCGGAGTGGGAGGCTGAGTTCTTAACCACTAGGCTATCACTGCTTGAAATATGATATATCCCATCTATTAAAAGAGCTTCTTAAAATATTCCAATACGTGGTCCTTGATATCGTAAAAATTCATAAAAGCACATTTGAACACAAATATAATTATATAGGCTTTGGTAATTGCCGTTACTAAAATACATTTACTTAGTGATAAGTAAGTATAAAAAAGTATTTTTATACATAGTATACATATAGGCCTACAGTTATAAAGAAAACTAAACTTTATACAATATAAATAGAATGCGCTTCATGTAGACAAATATAGACTTTAAACCTGTACAGCTATATCATTTATATTGAAAGGCATTTCACTGGGTGTTTACAAAGATTTATTTCTTCAAAAGATAAAACGAGAATACTCAATTCTTCTTGGTTCCATTATTCACATACAAAAAAGCACCGAGGCCGTCAGAATGTGTACAGACTGCAAAATAATATAAGCAGAAATTCCTTGCTGTAGAATGATTTTATTTTCGAATATGTGGGAATAACACTAACTTCAGCTTTAATAAAAATGGTTTTTTATGCCATTTTATGTTTCTAATTCTGATGGCAGCTCCATAACCAATTAATTACACAAACAAATATTTCGTTTACTATAATAATTAAAATTGTTTGTAATAATTATTTACAAAAATATTTTATTTAAAAAAAAATAAAGTAAATATCACGCCTGTAATCCACGAAAGGGTAGGCAGAGGAGTGTGGTACACTCCCATATATTCACTAGTTACGTTTACGTCCCATGGAATAGGTGGTTAGCCTATTGCCATGCATCGGGCACTATTCCTGATTCCGAGTCACTACTAGACATTTAAATTTATAAAAATCTAATAGTAGCCGACCCGGGATTTGATCCCAGGACCTGCCGATTGACAGTCGCGCTTGAAACCACTCGACTAATGAGTCATCTTATATATTTACATACGACTATATGTACATATTTATTTAATTATAATAAGTATTATATTTGTTTGCCCCGCGACTATTCTTAAAGTAATTTTCCAATTACGCTTAGGCTATGGTGAGTCATTGTTGGTAATAGTACAGACATCGCTGATAATAATACTAATCTATAATATGCGATTAACGTACAATACCCAGAGGGCGCGCGCCTCAGTAAGATATTACACATCTGCTTGTCTGTGGTCCAGTTTGAAAAATGAATAGATGAGTAATTAAGTTAATAGACACTTTATTGAATACATATATAACGTTTGATACATTCAAGGAATGATGATGACGTAGTCCGACCGATTTTGTTTACGGCATCGGCGTAGATAAGAAACCGTGATTATTATTATTAATTAGCCTTTACGAAGTATACCGGGTATTAGTACAAGATGACTGCCTAGTTAGTTAACTGGCTACAGGTGCGACTGCTGAGCACGGAGTCCAGGGTTCGGTCATCGGGTTAGTTACATTGGATTTTTCTAATATGAAGTTCAGAGTGGTAGCTCGGGGGCTGGATTTTTGTCCCGGTGTGTAGAATAGTAGTAGAATAGACTCACCCCCTACTTTGTGGTATGACGTAATGGTAATTGAAACCTCGCAGTGTACTACACTATTCTATGTATGCCTCCGGGGAGATAGCCATAATGTTACGTATTACAAAATAACGATTTGTTTAATTTTACCGCCTATATCTGATTGGAACCGTTCACTTATTGTTTTAGACAGCACGCCTGTGATTCCAAGTGAAGCGTTAGTAAAAAAGTTTAAGTTATTTTTCAACCTTTGACCGGCCATCTGTTGTAAAACTGTTAAAAAATCAAAAGGCCGACGTACAATTTGGTGCGAACGTAAGTGGACAAAAATCGCGCTTTGTAAACGGAGTATCCATAACACCTTGGTTGATTATAGTGAACAATAGCTATATTTGAATATCTGTACGTAAGCTCGCACATATTATACCTACGCACAATAATATTCCAATATGTCCTATTACAATTTAAAGGTAAACTTTCATCAGTTTAAAATTATTGCCAAGTTAATTTTTAACGGTTAATTGGTGATCAAAACTTAACAGTTAAATTTGAATGAAACTATTTCAATCCTATTTTACGGTGTACATACCATCGAAACAGAGAATTTAATAAGGCCGTCCAATGTTGACATGACAACGGAATGTAATTGTGCAGACAAATCGAATGATTACATTGTTATCCCCTAACTTTTTTCCAACCCCAGTTTCAATTCAAATCGCGGCCGAAATTAACACATCCGGTTACCCTACAAAGGAGTGATGAAATCTCCTCGCAAGAGAATGTAGTACACACTAGGTTGCATTCTATCTGATTGCGGGCTTCGGCGGGATGTTAAATAAATGTCTTCGCTATTAATATTATCAAATTGTATGAACTATTCGTCCTACGAAAATAACACGAACTGGCTGGATTTTAAATAAGCGTAGTATATTATGTCAAATCGAAAAAAAAACTGAGCATTTTATTTAAACCAGTCCCTGTCAAAGCGTTAATATGATTAGTGCATAGAAATGTCAAAACAAATCGCTCATCGGCTGTGAAGTATTGCATTTTTCACGAGTGAAAAATGTCGAACCATATGTTTTCCGCTGAAAAATCGGTCGTGTTTTTTGCGATGAATTATTGCAGCGCTTTGTTTAAACGTCAAATGTCATTATTTGCCTTCTAACAAATAAAAAGGTATCGGTTTTTCGTAAAAAACATCTCAATTAAGAGTTTACTTTAAAATGTTGAACTGCCACTACTTTTATAGAGGAACCAGACTCAGATAATTCTATTAACCATAACAGTACTTCGAAAACCTAGCAATTTTAAGTCGTACGGCTTCGTGCAAATAAAGTTCAGTTTTGCAAAAGAATGCTTTTGTTAGCTTCGTTGAACTATAATGAGCTTTCGAGTGTTGGCTGAAATGACACATTACTGTTCATTATTTATTTCGGTTAACAATGCCCCTGTATAATTACTGGCGCGTACATTGCATAATAATACCAATTACGGTTACACATTGCACGTTCCCTGCCATTCGCTCACGTACAGTAAGTTGATTTTGTGTCGATTTGTTTTTGGAAAATTAAACTGCGAAACATCTTCGCCAACCTTTTTAACGTGCAATCGGTAGGTCGATAGTGGTAACAATGGTTGGAACTCCATTGATATTTTGATTCTTAAGCGAACATTTGGCAAAAACTTTTTAGATTAGATCTCGGCACATTGACGGTATGTCCGTGAACAAAGAATATGTAATTAATATAATGTAGGTACTTGTGCCGGAGTAATAGCTTAGTTGGGGGGGTGCAGGGTTCAAATCCATGGCGCGCACCTCTTTACAAAAGTGCGTTTTAAATTTAAATATCACTTGCTAGCAGTGAAGGAAAACATTGTGAGGAAACCTGCACACCTTAGAATTAAAAAAATATATAAATAAAATAAAAAAAAAATATTTTCTAATTTGTATGAAGTCCGCCGACCCGCAGTTGGCCCGCGTGGCGGACTACGGCCTTAACCCTCTCAGTATGAGAGAAGACCCATATTCCAACAGTGGAATGCTAATGGGTCGATTTTTTTTTTTCAGGTACTTGTAATATATAAATAAGGTATACAGATATTCCTCGATGTATTGTTAATATTAAATTCTATAATAAAGCAAACTCTTATTTTTTAGAACCAAAATATTAAGCTTAATAATGAAACACTAAATGTCACAACTGATTATTTCTTCGGTAATTATTACACAGAAAGATCAAAGCAATTTTAAGCAATAAAACACTAACCAATAATTGTATACCTTTAATACCAGTCAATGAAACTTTCAAAGGGAACTTCCGGAAAACATTTTGTTTTAAAATTTGATTTGAACCAGAGAGTGCCACTCTAAGCCCAATTTAATTTTAATTACTTTAATCACAAAGTTCAATACCCTGAATATTGAAGTTGTCGAAGCAGAACTGATGTAGGATTTATTAAAAATTATTTCGCCTTCTACACAAAATTGCTTTTTTTAAGGACAATAAACAGGGATATAAACCGATAAATTTAAGTTTTCACTAGCATGTGTGTATTATGTGTGTATAAAAATCCTAATAAAAAAATTAACATAAAACAAATAAATATATACATGAAAATATTAGTGATAATGAGTTATAACTGAATTAATTTTGTTCATAATTGTAAACCTCACGACTATGGTGGGCAGGTGGGTAAATCGTGTAATTTTAAAGTCTCAATTGTTGTAAAAGTTATTTTAAACTACGAACACTCTTACGTTTTATCAATAAAGTTCTCAGAGACGTAGTTCTCGTGAATCTAGATAACACTTCTAACAACCTTGAGGTACTACCAATAGAATCATAAACATTGGTATTAAAAGTCCCTCAAAAACATTGATGTGAAATTTCATTCGTTGAGCTCATCAGATTCTAGTAACTCCAAACAAAACCCTTTCGAGTATCGCGTGGATTCATGAAGCTGGCTGCAATATAAAGCATACGGCTCTCGAACAATCGTGCGAGAGGCAATCTCCACACTTTTATTCATTTCACGTCAAAAGTCTCGTTTGCCGATTGCTTCGGCATACTATACAAAGCTATTGCATTCTGTATCTATTATACACTGGTTCGCTTAGTATCACAGACTGCTGAAACTCTCTCTACCTTGTGAAATAAGCTTTCGAAACGAAGCAGACCTCTCTTTATTAATTATTTTACCATTAGACAGTACACGATAAGACAGAGGTCATATCTTACAATGAAGAGAGTTAAGAGAGAAAGGTTAATATAGTCCAGCATTCTTTCTAAATAAGAGTTGACAGACTTCATACTTCTTAGAGAAACAAATATTATAGATAACTTGAAGACTCTCAGGTTTCTTAAAAGTATATCTCTTGAACGTTTCGGATATCGATTGTTTTTAAACACGCAGCTTCTACCATCAGAGCCTACCGTCAGCATTAAAGGCTGCTTTGTGTAATATGTACATTGACATAATTAGTAAGTACTTTTAATATTTAAATGTTTTTATTGCAAATATGTTTCCTAAATAACTGTCGTAATACCGATAAACGAAGTAATGTCCTTCGGTTCTAAAGAACAATTCCCTATGCTTTCTTAGCTCGTTTTTATCATAGGGTCCCGTGGGTAGAATTTTTTGTATTTTCTGTAATAGAGCGTATAATAACCATCGTAACTTTAGTAGACTTATTACTCTATGTTTATGTGTCCTGCATACTGTAAAATTAAAAATATATATGAATATTTATTTCTTAACCGTTGACAATATATACACAAAATAAAAACATTACACAATCCCTTAAATTTATCAGGTATCTTTAAAAGGTACAAATCTAACTTTATACGTATGATTTGAAGAAAATCTGCAAAATGCGCCTTAAAATAATTCGTCATAGTCATAAAATATTGCTGTAAAATGTAAGGGCTTCATAATACAAAAGGATCTCTAATGGACCCACTTAGGGAATCATTGCTCCTTTTAAGTGAAAAAGCGTTTAATATCGAATTTTTAAGTTGCTTTTCCTTAAAATTAGGAGACAGCACTATTCTACAATCACTAAATTTTGTTAAGAAAATATTTAATTTACACCGTTTAATTTTACGAATATGCGACATTTTTAAATATTTGAGGTATAATTGTAAAAATATCAAATTGAACTTTACATTAAAAAACTAGGTACCGAAGAAGTCCAAGAAGAACGATAACAGATCGTTGTAAAGTTACATCTGCTTTATTTCAACGGATTTCCGCAAAGTAAAGTTTGACCGGAGCATTAAAAAGTTCATGATGCTCATTCGTAATCTACACTAATCTTACAATGGCCATCAAAGTTTCCAGCGTCCAACTATCAGGGCTTTCCGGAATCAAATGGCCACTAACAGCAAATTTCTAAGAGAAATTTCCTTTGGTTTGCTGATAAGCTATGGGCGGGTTGACGAAGTTTTCCCCCCTTCGGTTGTCGTACTTCCAAACCACAGGACTGTATTGGAAATATATGACTTGACCTAGTTGTCACGAGGTCTTCCGACCACGCTGAACTCAGCACGCCCGCATAGTGTCGTTAACTGATATAGTTTATATATACAGGCTGTGAATATCAATATCTTATATTAGATTGAAGGGTAATCATACCTTCAGGTATAGGGTTATAATCAAGTTTGTTCCGAAGCTGAACGCTTCAGAATTAATTTGTTAGCTTACTATGACGTCGCATACTATCGAGTGAATACTAATAAACTCTCTATGCGTATAGTTACTGATCAGTTTACTATAAGATTAACTTGAGAAATACCTTCTGATACAGGTTTTTAATATTAATTTTACACAGCAAGTTCTGTAACATGTTTTTGCCATGTAACATATGTTTGTATAGAAATCTGACTACTGTACACAGTATAAAAATGTTTCCAAATGTGTTATAATGTTATTGGTATCAAACTGCGTTTATTGAATTACTCCTAAAATCGTTTACATAGAGTCTGTCTTATGACTTAACATAAAATAAAGATAAATCATATCAACGTAAGAGTAAAAAGAGATCTCAGAAAGCAGAAGTACTAACAATCTCATAGGACTAATATTCCTACTAAAATTAATTACAGATCTGTTGCGTTGAAATGAAATCAGCGGATCAGTTTGATGACTCTGATTTCTTAGCGCCTTTGCCTACAACACCTAAGTTCCATAAAAGAGCGAATCTAATAAATATTCGCAATTTCTTTTCGTTTTAAATTCATTTCTAAATATATATTATCTAGTAAGCAGTGATAGCCTAGTGGTTTGAAATTCCACCTCTCTCGCGGAGAGACTGCGTTCAAAGACTAGCGCG
>DWJK01000307.1:0-23796 GCA_018248815.1 Croniades pieria auraria
AAATAGGTTCTTCTCTTATTTAAGGATGCCATCGTGAAATGATTTAGTTTCTCTATGTATGAAAGTTTAGTGTGAGGTTGACTTATTAAGTAACTTAAATGCCATAAAAATCTTTTTTGAATACGTTCTATCCTCAAAGTATGTGTAGCATAATGCGGTCTCCATACTACAGAACAATATTCAAGAATACTACGTACCATTGTATTATAAAGAATAATTTTGGTTTTCGGTTTTTTAAATATTTAGTTATTAGTTATATATAATATACCTATTATATATAAATATCTGTCATTTTATAAATCTTAAAGGCGACAATACCGCTTGCCCTAAGTTATTTAAGCGTAGGCTAGGCATTAGGTATGTGTTACTAAATTCCTTCGTAAGTAAATAAGTACCCTAGGACATTTATCGGCGATACTCTCACCAATAATTTCCGTATACATTTTCTACTATCAGACGATGTTACCATTATTAATAATACTATCATCATTGCTATTAGCGCTTATAATTTCATATACGACCAGATTTTAGCAGTGCTCAACATACATGTTAACGTCTTGTAAGGTTCTAAATTTAAATTCCTCTAATTATATCGCATAATTACCTAAATGGAGTCTGGGCAATTTGTCTTTATCCACACAACCTGCGCCACAAAAAATCAGCATCCGAAATACTGAATTTGATCATTGTTATTACAACAGATAAAAACAATAAAAAATTGTAAAAACTTGTTTTGAACTGCTAAAAATATGAATAGATGACCATTCGAATTAGTATGTATCCGAAATTTATAACGACGTTTTGACAATTTCATAATGTTTATAATAGTGTTTTGGCGAAAAATTAAAAGAAGTCTGTGTTTTTTGTGCGTTACGAGACTCGGTTTTTATTTTTGTTATTACAAGAATCGATTAAGATGTTTTTAAAATTTTCCTTCTATATATCATCTTATTTTCAATGTCAATTTGGAATTTCCGTATCCTTACAGTTCTCTTCTAGTATGTTAATATCTCATGACATTTGCATTGTTGTTTCGATGTGTATTGAAATATACCTGTCATTACTTTTATAAGTTACATTAGGAAATAAAATTGTATTTATGGAATATTTTAAACCTTAAGTTTTTGTTTACTTAGTAATTATAGTGGCGTTATGACAATTATAATATAGATTATAAAAAATTTGGTAACTGAAACATAAAAATGTACAGGAACCAGGCTTCTGTGTTAAGTGAGACATTACATATCGTTTTATAGAAATCATTTTCAATGTATATATAGCTAAAAAGAGACGGGGAATAATAATTAATTAATATATACTTACTTAATAATTATAATAATTAATTTTAATATATACGTAGTACTTGTACTGTAAAATGTTCTGTTACAGACAAATTTAATAATTAGGTAATATTTCTTTCAGGACTTCTCCCAGAAGCGCTAAGAACCAAGTGTATTCGATGCACGGAGAGACAAAAGAAGACAGCGGTGAAAATTATCAAAAGGCTAAAGTACGAGTATCCGGAAGAGTGGGCGAAGCTGTCGTCGCGCTGGGACCCCACGGGCGACTTCACGCGATACTTTGAAGTGTTTCTGGCCGATGAACAATTCAACACCATATCTGGCTCTGGTAAGGCAGTTTCATAATTTTTAATTCGTCATTCGTGATTGCGACAATCGAACTATCTATATGTACACAGTCTAGAGATTTAAATATAGACACTAGATTAGTACAGCTATATTCCGTTCAAAATAACGGAAATAGAATCAAATACGATTAATCCCTACCATAAACACTTTTTTGGTATAACAAAAAAATATTACCTACATAGAGACAAAGTGGCGAATGTATCTTGTATTACTGTTTTCTGTTAAACGAAATTAAAGGGAGGTTATTTTACACACACACGTACACACATGAACCAGACATTAGACCTCGTGTTTTATGTAAGATTAAATTTTTTTTATCAAAATAACTATTAGGTCAATCAGCCTGTACATATACAACGACGTTCGAAGCATACAATGTATTAATATTCTAAATACAACACATTTAGATCTAATAATATCTTTACGAAAGAAATATTTTTTCTGTCTCACAAATCATTCTAAATTGCGAAATTATCACACTTTGTCTAAACAATTTTTTTTATGATAAACTTTTAAGATTATATGGAAATCCTGATATACATTTTGAATTGCGGGTAGTCATTATTTATATTATTATAAAGTATTATATTTGTGTTTTTACTTCTATAATTCTAAATAATCAATGGCACAAAAAACATTTCCACAATTATTATGTACCGCGGCGATCGTTTATAGTCGTAATTGTGTAGCACAAACACTTATAGTTAACAACGACAAAAAATGTTTCAGATATAAAGCACACTGGGTCCTCTTTATAAATATTTACGCCGAATAATATTGTTCGTAATGGTCAGAAGGCTTTGCCGAATTTTATGTAACTTTTAATTGCTGATAGATTATTTTTAAGAAATTTAATATGTACACACATACGTGTCTTCACGCCAAGTCCCTTATGGGGTTGGCAGAGAGCAGGAAGTACCAAATCTTGCAGACCCGCCGTGGTTTTTCCACATTCATCACTCTCTTCACACATGCACGCCGGTTTCGAAGACTTAAATTTAATGTATCGTCATTATTGACCCACATCATAAGATGGGTTCAGGCCATAGTCTGCCACATTGGTAAAGGGCGGTTTTGCAGTCTTTATATGATATAAAAAACATTATGGAGAACTCTAAGGTGTTATGGTGATTAAATTATAAACATGCATATATGTCCAAAAACGTGCTTGAATCTACTTTTTCACAGCTATACTTAGAAAATTCAAACGTATTATTAAAAGAAATATTTATCTGAAATGGATATCGAACGTAGCACCCCCGCCTGGGCAGCAGGGTCACTAACCACTGGACTAACAGGTCAATTATAATTACAAAAAAATAATGTTATATGTCTGTTTATAGCAAGTAATGAAGCACTAAGTTCGTCGCTTCCACCACCGATCGTCACGGCCTTCACGCCATCTTCGCCGGCCATGACAACCACGACCAGACCAAGCCCCACCGGGTCGTCCTTCGTGCCTTTACGACCTTTACCACTGAACAGGTAAAAACCCTTCCTCTGCAATTATATAAAAAGAACAAAAAAGATAACGTCTGTCAACCCGCGCTTGGCCAGCGTGGTGGACTATGTTCTTAACTCTCATGCTGAGAGGATGCTGTTTTTCAACATAGCGATAATAAAAGGGTCGAAAAAAGAAAGAAGATAAGTACAAGACAATACGTACGACTAACTCGTAGGCTCAGAATGCATTGCATAACATTTCGTTCATTTGCTCCTCGTTCATCGTTTACTCAGTCGCGGTGTTGCCAGTTGCGCGCGAATTATTTTGCGTGCGTCTACTTATTAAAGCAAAGCAATGAATGTAATGGACTTGTTACCTTAAAACACGGTTCGCTCTGAACTGGTTGTGGCTTAAATTGGCAACGGGCGAGCCAGTTCTGTCTATTAACATTTGAAACCACGGTTTAGTTTTTTTTTAACTATTCAACATCTGGCCTCTAATTTTTTTTTTCGTTTCAACATACGAAATTAATTTGTAAGTTTAAATTATAATTTATACGTTTTAAAAGAACTAATGTATCTGTATAAAAAAGATACGCCTTTTAAATGTCAACTGAACACATATTAGATGTTGAAGTCGAACAAAAAGCAATAGCTATGTAAAAAGAAAGTTTAAAGAAAATACTTTAATTTATTTTCATAATAAATATACACATAAGTAATGGAATCAAGTCAGTATCATATTATCAAATATTAGTCCACTAAGCAGTCTGAGGTTAACTACAACAAAACAATACAGTACACCATTCATTTCATGACTCGCGACTACGGAACAGTCCTTGCAAGTATCTAGCATGTCTGGAGCACTTAGTGCACTGCTCGAGTCTCGTTTCTTTCCATATTTTCCATTATTATTTAAAAAACCTTTCATTGCGATTAATCCTCTGTTATCTGACAATGAAATGTGAGAGCTATTGGTCACTGCCCTCCGAACCACACAAGCTCTTATAAAAATATGTCAATTACCACTTTAACATAATAGAAACATAGTTTACAAAAAATTAATTAATCGAGCTATGAACTCTACGCATACTTTCTTATGTTAGTCTTTTAAAAGTGGATTCGCTTTTCCTACAACATAGTAAGTAACATTACACGGCATGATTAAAAGTCACAATGCTTAAGACATGATGCATAAGGCTCCTTTTCCTGTTATGCGTATTGTAGTCCGCAAGCGGATTTCATCCGCATGCGGGTGACAGCACCCTCCGGACCACACCGCGTTCCGCCTGCATACTAGCCGCATGATAGGAAAAACATGTATCAAATGATAGGATGCGGGTAGTCCGCATGCGGACGAGACCCGCTTGCGGGCTATAATACGCATGACAGGAAAAGGAGCCTAAAATGATATTAAATAAGATATCACATGCTGTAGTACAATATAATAGAATGTTCTAAAAAACTTTTATTCCATCAGTGATAAATAAAAAGATTAGCCTCTGTTAATGTATACAGTACAAAAAGAGTAGAGAGTAATTCAGTATGTCGTCAGTAAGAGCAATGGCAAGAGCCCACACTGTCTGCTGTGGGCAGCTCCTGACCTCTCGACTGCTGAATAAGACTTAAAAAATTAACGCCTTTTTGTAGCTGAAATACAAATAACTAATTGACGAGACAATAATGTAATTGAATGGTAAAACGGTGGGAAAATACGCAGTTGAGTATAGAAAGAAATTGTTAACAATAGATGAGTTCAAGGAAAACCTGGATTGCGAAGGCTGCAACTAAGCATGTTCTAACAAAATGGGTACCAGTTGTTGCATATACGTGCAATTACATCGGAATGCATATGCACAAACGATGCACACACCCAACATTATCCAATGAGTATTCTCACGATATTACAAATGATAGATTTCGCCGTAAAAACAATTAAATGTTGCTTCCTACATCTTTCCAATCTAATATTTTTATTGCCAAGTGTTTTTATAAAAACTAATTATACAATTATATTTATTTTTCTTTTTCTCTCTCTTACACGCTCTTTTCTCTATTTACGTTTTTGCTTAAATCTTCCGAATACATGTTGATATGAGTGATATTAGTATTAGTCAAGTATATAGAAGATCGTGAGATCTGTAAGGACAGAGGTGTTGGCAGTCCGCGCCCACTTTCTACTATAATATAGTAATATTACATATATAATTAGATTTATTGTGACCTTATGCTATAATTTCGTTGGAAACAATGATCTACATACATATGTCCTATGTCTATGTCCAGCAGTGGACTGAAATAAGCCGATGATGATGACGAATGATCAAACAAAATATGTTTCTGGACTGCCTCGTTGGTCGAATGGTTGCAAGGGTAACTGCCGATCGGGAGGTCCTCGGTTCAAATTCCGGGTCGGGTACTATTGGATTTTTCTAATTTAGAATTTTTAGTAGTGACTCGGAGTCTGGAATTGTGTCCGATGTATGGCAATAAGCTCACCACCTATTTCATCGAACTTAAACGTAACTGGTGAAGCGTGAGAGTGTACTACACTCCTCTGCCCACCTCTTCGGGAATTATAGGCGTAATGTTACGTTTTATTTTGTTTCAGGTTTTAAAATTTATACTTGAAATTTCTAGTAGTGGTTCAGATTGATCTGAATTTGCGCCCATGTCAATAGGCTTACCCCTATTCTATAACAGGACTAATAACATCTCTTCTGCCAGCCCTTTCGGGGATATTTATACGTGATGTTATGTTTTTTATAAATGAGTATCACAACGCAAAAGACACTTTGGGTCGCATTGTATCGACATAATAACCGCACTAATAATACTGAACCGATTTAAAATTATATTTGTATTTAACGCATCCAAGATCGGACTTTGAAAAACGGTCCACGACTTATTCTGGGATAAATTTAGCAAACAGCGATTCGTCGTCGTCGTCGTCATCAGCCTATCTCAGTCCACTGCTGAACATAGGCCTCCCCTAATGAGCGCCATCAAGCTCTGTCCTCGGCTTATCGCATCCAGCATCTGCATGCAGCCTTTCGCATATCGTTATCCCACCAGGCAGCGATTATAACATGAATAAAAGATTTATTGTAGATTTTTGTTTTAACCCTTTTATCATTCTTCTGTTCGAAATTGTTCTCTGACTGAAAATAAATCATTCATTATTTGCACGATCACGCATTGCAGATTTCAAGTCTTCACGCTGCTTAGAAAAAATTATGGAGAACTCTAAGGTGTACAAATCGCATCGCGATATTTTTATTCGCCGTTACAGCGATTAAAAAAATACACATAAATTAATAAAACGCACTTCTCAGTGTGATCCAATAACAGAATCTCAAAATCTTGGAAACGGAAGCCTACATAAACAACAAAAGCCGTTATTTCGTCTTACAACATATAAATGGTGTGACGCAATAGGTAACGTATATTCATGTTATTTTTCAGTTTCGGAGGTGACGGCGAGCTGATGATAGGGAGCCCATCTTCCGCAGTGTCCACTCCACGGCCAACGATGCCCATTCTGACCGTAAGGCCATTTACTAACAGGCCACCTACCACTTCGCGATATGTGCCGCCAAGGTTAGTATTCGTTTGGTTTTAAAGGAAATCTTGATGTCCATTAAATATCATTCGCTATATTGTAAGCATGGTGATACATGTATTTACATTGTTAACAGCAGAATAGTCTCAGCAGAATAGATACAGAAGATTTAAAATTTAACCGTTCTAAGTAACAACGGAATTTCAATTCCAATATACGTACAGTATATGTAGAGAATCTAATATTTATGTAGATATATTTAATTAAATGGTTTATATTCAACACGTGTGGTTGATCTAAATTGATAGACTCTTGTTACGTTGCTTCCACACGCTGTGCGGTTCACATCTATTTATTACACCGTCCAGTTTCCTGGTTTTAAATTATATGAATCTATAATTACATACTTCAAACACTACAGAAGCTACGGTATCCGTTCACGGTCAGTGTGCGGTTATCCTTAGAGCGCGCTTCCATTGCATTGGGACGAACGAAGTATGTAGGGACTGAGAAGTGGGAGATGGTGGAAATATTGTATCGTTAATTAATGCGTCGTTATTTAAGATGTACATTGTTGATTGATTGCTTGTCTACGGTCCGTCATAAAAATAACGAGTATAACAAGTTTTAATATGAAATCTAAAATGTAAAATAAATGAACATCATCATCATCATCATCAGCCTATCTCAGTCCACTGGTGGACATAGGCCTCCCCCAATGAGCTGCATCACGCCCTGTCCTCGGCTTGTCGCAGCTAGCATCTGCCTGCAGCCTTTCGCAGACTGTCATCCCACCGGGCCGGAGGACGTCCTAAACTACGTTTGCCGAGCCTCAGTCTTCACTCCAGAACTTGCCTACTCCACCGGTTGTCGGTTCTTCCGCAGATATACCCAGTCCAGTGCCACTTCAGCGAGCTAATCCTCTGAGCTATGACGGTGACTTTGATTCTCTGTCGGAGAGTATCATGTCTAATCCTATCATGCGAGAAACTCCAAGCATAGCTCGCTGAGCAACTTTGAACTGATGAATTAAACGCTCAATAAATGAACATAAAATCGTAATATGAAAAAAATTTTAACAAACATCCAATCTCCATCCGTATTTTAATTACATTAAAGATAGCATATGGGTTTCTGAGGGTGTCAAAGGATGCCGAAACCCGCGTTGTAGGCGTTGAACATTGCATTAGCTTGTAAGAAATCCGTTGATACCTAGCATTCGTACACTATCTAACAATACGAACGAATGGTGCTCCCTCAGTCTCCGCCACATCATGCTAAGCGCGGGCGCTTTTCACATGAGATACAGCGTGATGAGGCGGAGCGTTTCCTAGGAGACGTCCCATTAAAGCGAAAATCGGTGCGGTGCGGTGATGCAGTGAGATAAATGTTAACCAGAGTGATCAAGATCAATCCACGCCGAAACTGCTTTTCCGCGCACCGCTGCAGAGGGCTTTCACGGCCAACTGCGGCGGTTCGCGGCGCCACGTGATAAACGCTTAATGAATATATTCAAATAAACAATTCAATTCTTAATAAATATATAGATGCGCAGGATTTTGCTCCGTTCATCAAATTGTAATTCATCACAGAAAATAATAACGGAAAATAACCTACCATCAACGCGTTCCTCAAATGTTAAATTAACGAATCACCAAAAAAATCCACAAACAGTCTGCAAAAAATTTCAATAAAAATAAATAATTAACCAATTTAAAATAACCTTCAAACTCGCTCTAGTTAAGAGCTTTGCTGTATTATAAGTAAAAAAAACTAACTATCCGACTCACTTGTCAAGTACTGGGGGCGCGTATGTAACGGACAGTCAACAACTTGGAGGTCAAAGTTGAAACGCCTCGTTACCTTCGTACGTGACCCCCTTGTGACCGCGAAATACTGTATTTTAACAAAAACAATGAAAAAATTTAATTTAGAATTTAATGTTACAATTAAAAGTGAGTATCTAATGTATACTAATAAATTATCATCAGCTTGTCTAAGTCCATTGAGTCCGCTGAGAGGCTTTTCCCCATGATCCCCTTACCATAAAGATATGCTCCAACGATCTCAAATTTGTAATTTCTAGCGCAGTTGTAATTACAAAATAATACAAAATTAACTACGTACAGAAATATTTAATCTATAATCAAACTTGGACAACGTCTAGGTTTATCTTATCCGTGAAAGACTCCATCTGAAACACTCGCGGTTTCTTTACGTTGTTAAATTAAAAACATATTAATATTTAGAAATCTAATTGAAATCAAGATTACGTTTACACATTTATCTAGTGGCTCAGTAGTGGTCGAAATTCCATCGAAAATTATTAACTTTGTACGTCTGTTAGTTTGTACGTTATTAAGGTTCTTGAAGCAAAGAGTAGTACTCCATAAATTTCCAATCTTATATAAATCTTTCCGTTTTGCTACTGTCTAATCATATTATTAAAAATTAGAATATCTTTTTTAATAACTTTAATGTAACTCTAACATATTTACTACTACTTCGAAGCACTTCAGCTGCTCTTGCGAAGCATATACTCGTAATTACGGTAAACACTAATATCACAAAAACATCGATTTAAATTTATTCTGTTATATTTACGTGATGCGGGTTACGAAAACTGTGTTTACGTAATGCCCAGTCTGCGTAATACTGAGTGATATACTGTATTGAAGTAATACATAGTATACTTACAGACACAAAGTTTCGTTTATATTATGAAGTTTATTCAAAACAATCAAGCCGCTTTCGGAAAGTGCAGTTCCAGAGAGATACTTTTTAAATTTTTAATCTGCTCGCCGTATTAATAATAATAAATAAAAATTTTATTTTCAAAAACTGCTCAGTATGCCCGTATGGGACAATGACCGATTTATTACGTGCTTAGGTAGTGTGAAATAAAGTTGAGATTTTTCGAAAAAGAAACCAAATAAAATGAAACTGGCACTCAAACCTGTCTATTACACAGTAAAAACAAAAACTGCGAGTTCCAAATTCAAATTTTATTCTAAACACAAACCTCACTTTCCATACACAACAACAATCGTCATAAAACATTCTTAAATTGAAGCTGAATAAATTAACTCAATGGCCGCGTGGTCGTGCGTTCCTTGCATTATTGTTCAATGATATTCTTCTATTAACTGGAATTAAACGATACAATCTATACAATTCGGACGTAAATATGCATGTATATATATTTGCAGAAATTATTGTCCATTGTAAATGTAGCGCGATATAAACAAAATGTAGACTCATACGTGTCTATCAATGAAGTCAGCTCTACAATTTTACATAATTTAACAGAAATCAATTCTTAAGTGTTTTAAGGACGTCTTAGATATTTGAATTGAACATCATGTGTATTAGTTCTTTATATTATCATTACAGTTTACCTTAGTATATTGGGAGAAAACATAATTAAATTTCAAATTAAGAACATGAAACCAACTTATGTTCGTTACATAAAATCAACTTTCACATAGAGCGTAGCCTAGGATATGGTCAGGGTTATCAGCGTATTTAGGATGTACTCAGGGTCCAATTAGCATCTAAACCTTAGGTAAAATTACGCGAGTATGAAGCTAAAGGTCATAAGCAGAAAATATATGTATTTCTACACGTTCATTTACTCTACAATTCAGTAGGGTCGCCCATAACGGGTGTGAATATAGGTGAGACATAGGCTTATCTATAGTCCATGAGATGAATAACATAGCAAATGAAAGATGAGAGTACCTACTGCACTTCTCGGCCTACCCTTTCAGTGAAATATAGGCGTGGGTTATGTCATTTACTGTACAGCTGAGACAATATAAAAACAGGAAGCAAAATATGTCTTACATTCGTATATACAAATTTTTTCTCTGTAGCAATTTATTTACCTAGCCCCACAGCTACACTTGTTACTATTGTGGCTGTTGTTTAAAAATATTTGTGTTCACCCTAAAAGATATTGTTGTATCCTGGAGGTAATTAAGAAGTGTCAACTGTCAATTTCTTAAGCGTTACGGCACCCGAAACTTGTTTAATCTGTAACAATGATTTATATCTTTTATTGCAGTTTTCAATGTTGACATCTCCAAATATTTGTTTCATAAATATTTTAATCCAGTTGAACACGACTGAGAGGAAAGTTGAACTAAAATTATTAAAACTTTTTAACTCTCTCTCTCTCTCTCCTCCTGAGCATTATTACTCCCATCTGATTGTGAGGTCTGCTTTTCGTATCTTTTCTCTCCACCTTGCGCGACCAACTTAAAAAAAAAACAAATAAAAAGTTAAAAAGCTCGTTTTAAATTTTTTTTAACATAAATTAGAAATCATTCAGAGATAGCGTGAACCGTGTGTATGCAACTTTCCCGTGAACCCTGCACAATACGAAACAATAGCACATCTTCATATGTTTAGAAAGGTCTAGAAACAAAACAACGAACAATTAAATCTCGTGTGCATTGAACTATTTACGAGTATGTTAGCAGCATTTCCACTTTTGTATAAATCATCCTTAATGACCGTTGTTTTTCACGACCTTCAGAAGTATTTCTCAGAACTTTCCAAAGCGTTTAAACGATTATTTACCCTGAAAGCGGACGGAGGAGTTATTTTTCTTTCCTTAGCTTTCATAGCTGAGTAGGCGCTGACACATAAACAAATTTAAAATTTTTTTTACTACGTGGTATCAACGTAGATGTAAGCTTTTTTAAAGCATTTGCATACATTGTTTACTTTCAGTCTGAAGTATGTAGCAGGCAGCACTTTTCAGCTAAATTTGATCATAGAACTGTTTTATTCTGTATCTGTGTAATTATATGAAAACCTCAATAACATAATTTTAAACAATAACAGGCATACAAGACTGAACAAATTACTTAGTAACCATACTATGATAATGTTCATGTTTTTCAGTTTATTTTCCAACCCGCATAGTCATAATCAGGTGAACAAATTTGTTTCCACAATAATTATTGCAAGGATCCATACATAATACATATGTTACAATGAACTATGTTAAGTTTGTGATACGAACGTGTACCAAAGGAAAATCTCACATCAATCTTCACAAAATATCACATTTTTACATTACATATGTACATACATATATAAATAAATACATGCATATGACATGTTATTTCATAATAGAATTATTGCATTACATATTATTATCTATATATATTCATATAAAATTTAAATAGGAATTATTGTTCTTGTTATAATATCATAACCAAGTGTCCTATAAATCTCCAACACCACCGCCGATGGATATCTAATTATCTATATAAAATCAAAATAGGAATATTTCTGTATTTTGATTTGGAAACAAATAAATTTCGATACTTCCTTATTGATTTTGAATTTCAAACCACGTTGTAGCTATTGTAAATTTATCTGGTTCCACCATACTGCAATCACTTGTGTATAGAATGGGACTGAACATTTAAGAACCGTAATGCTACAATTGTGTGTTTTAAACGTACATAAAGTTTGCCAAAAAGTTACGACATAAAACCGAAATGATAAATAGCATAGAACGATCATCCATATGTAGGTTTTGTTAAATAGCGCCATATGTTTTGCATAGACAACAACATATAAATCAAACACTCATAAACTAACCTTCTTAAGCCAAGGAATCTCGAACCTTCTAGAAAATCTCGAATATTTTTAAAGATGTCTACAGGAAACCCCCCCGAAGTCTTTCATGCATTTTCTCATTTTTCTTTCGTTTGCGTAGTACCTACTAATGTTTTCTTTCGCAAAGAAATCAAATAAAAGACAGTAATCGCAAGTTAATATGTACGTGTGCGATACAATGAGATAGCTTGGTGCTTGTAATAGCGTAATAATTGCCATGAATCTAGATCATGTGCTTACATAAGGAACTAATCAATCATTCATCCGGAAGTGTTTGTGTACTTAATGACTGGTTTTGTCACAACTTTGTCGGACGCACAACAAAGTTACGAGAAACTACGGCTTACGATGAAAAGTAGTCATTCGAATCTCATCAGTTTCACGTTTACGAAACAATTTTACATTTTTATTTTAAGCAGCACCGACAAATACATCAGGCGCTCTAGTTCGGAATGTGTATATAAGTGTAAGGATACCTTTAAAAAGACCGTCTCGGACAACAAAACAGATTTTTATCGCATTTAAAATAGATTACTTTATGGCAAGAGGTTGCTGAAACGACAACACAAAAAAATTAAAATGTGGAATTAGATTATTGAAATATATTAAAGTTCTATTTTAATTGCGGTCAAAAGGAGCTCCAGTCTGCGCGTCGATCTATTTGTAATTATCCTCACGAGGCCATAACCCTTTGACTGCCTCGTCAAGCATGGGGTGCTCAACGTACATACGAATAAAAGATGGCACATAGCGCCCCACGCTTTTTTCACAATAATACTAATATTTTTTGTTCACTAATACTTTTTTACCTATATTAAGAATTATTTTTTACTTTTAAGTTCGATGTGCTTTAAAGAAAAAAAGGAAGAAATAAATAAATAAAATAACTTTATTCACATAACAAAGCAGTATATATTCAAGTACAACGGTATGCAAGGAAAAATTTAGATTTATTAACAAAAAGCAAACAAACAAAAAATAAACAAAAATGGACTGTTACAATACAAAATAAAAAATGCATGTTTTTTAAACTATATTTATTATTTTACGTTTAAGTGCCACGAGTATTATTCAACAGATACTTCATTCCGGAGCATGGTTCCATTATCCCCATACATCGATTTCATCTACAACACACAATACAATTATTGATGATATCAAAAATTGATGAATACTCCAAAAGTCGTTTTTCTTAAAAAATGTTTTTTTCAACATATATATAAAAAATCATTTATCTCTTCCAGACCAACAGCTGTATCGTGGGCGAACGTGCCAATAGATACTGCTCCAACAAGGTTCCCAAGTCGCCCCGCACCTTCACTGCCAGAGCCGTACTCCACAGCAATCACTCTCATCGATCAGATCGGATACAAGATCATACGGACCACGGAACTTGTAACAGATATCTTGAGGAACACAGTGCGAGCCGTTGTAGGTTGATCTGTTGCTTCTAGATCTGACTTTTTATTAAAATGACCGAATGGTGGTAATAAAAAAAGTAAGAAATTTCAAGACAAATACTCATAGGAAGATTGAAGAGTCGATGACGATATTCCAGTCAAGCTGTCACAATCTTTACTACTTACATGATGTGACAACTACACTTTCAATTTTAAGAAATAAGGATTAATACTCTTTTTCGAGACCAATTTAAATTTCTCTACTACATGTTTGTTGTTTTTTTATATTTAAATGGTAAATTCCATTGTTCAATGGTATATTCGTGGAATTTCCAGTGAGGCCTTTTCTACCCTAAGAGATTATAGTCATCAATAGATTACGCGTTTGATAAATGATACATTAATTACATCTTCCTTCCTACATAGGTACATAAATTGTTAATGTAAGAAAACGTAGTGAAATACCCGGTAAGTTTATTTCTAAGAACTAGTAAAATGTAGTTCGGATAGTTCAAGGCTTAATAATAATATACGTAGACGATTAATTATGCGACATCATCACTTGTAAAGATGTACCTATATAAGATTGATAGATTAATTTGACATGAGTAGCGCAAACTTGACTAACGAACCGTAAAGTCTTGCTTATGTCTGTCATCATGTTTCTGAGTAAAACATTTTAGTAAATTATTTAACACTGGCAATGCTATATTATTTTGTGAAATAATATAGCATTGGCAATGTGTTTAGTACAACTACAAAATTTTTACCAGTAAATAATGAAGTCAGTTTATAGTTTTAATGTAAAAATGATCACATGAATTATTTACATCTAAGATTTATACTCGTAGATTTTATAAAAAAAGATCATTTCGAATTTATTGTCATGTTAAATAAGAATCCAGTTGCATTATATTTTAAGAGTTAATTTATTTGTAGCCTTAATTATAATATTTTTAGGTACAAACAAGTTTGTATAATTTTTGACAGTTGACATTAAAAATGATCGACTATTATATTGTAAGTTTTTATATAAGGTCAAATACTAGCTTCTAATAAAAATAAAGCAGTTTTAAAATTTTTAATCCATTTATTTTAATACGTTCATCCAATTATCTAACATCATGTCATTCGGGAATTGAATGGATGACAACCTCTGATTCTGCAACATGGTGTTGACTTGTTTATCAGACTATAGTTGGCTGGCTTCAATATCCTTTTTAATATAGTTAACTAAATACTTAAACTACAAGCTATTGGCTGCAAATAGCAATGCTTTCTTAGAAAAGAAAAAAAAACTATAGACAAAGGCTTTACACTACTTATTTACTTAAATTTCTGAAAAAAAAAATTAGTTACAATTTGAATTCGGGCTTTAAATATTTCCCATTTTTATATTTTTTTTATCGAACTCATAATCATTTCTTAGGAATTAGGGCTAGAATATTATTTAAAAATAGCAATTGTGTTAATAAGCCGCAGTGAGCGTTATTTTATGAAGGAAATAATAAAAATTAAACATATTTTTGTTTTATACATACCTATATAGATACAGATACCTACTAATCGATAAGGAAATCGTAAAAGTATTTAAAGATCATGATAGTTACTACAATTATTATGAGTAAACAGCAATCTTTAAACTATTTAACAAGCAGATTGGCCACTGATGTCACTTGGTGGAATACATACTAGGTATCTCCCAATTATAAAAGAAACCCAATTGCACCAGAAAGAAAGAAAAACCGTTGCAGCGAAACAATAAATCCAATAAAGTATGATAGAAGTGTTCAAGGCTTAGTCTTATTTTAAAAGACGGCTGGCAATTTGGCTATATCCATACATATTACGTACACCGCTTATGACCGCTGTATCATAGACTTCTTATACAATAACAAGATAATATGAAGTTTACTTACTACCGAAAATATTTAGACTACTTTCGATAGCCGCGAAAGAGAAAGTGCTTAGTTCGGGTACAATGCAACTATTTACCTTCACTTTCCGTCTAACAAGAAAAGTATAAAAACCTCGAAACAGAAAAAGTGCGGCCATTATTTTGTCTTAATGTTGAAACTTATTTTATGTTTATTATTTTTATTGTTAGTGTTAAAGTAAGTACTATTATAAACATTAAATTACAAAACCCTATAAATTATTACCTCTGTTTATTGTAGAACTAAAAATACAATATTTTCCTTCAAATATACCTAATCTTCAAGTATATACTTCAACACTAAATTAAAAAATACATACGTGGGAATATAATATATCATGGAAGCTCATGTAAAGGTTTAAGTCAGAATACTTATATTGTTGTAAATAGTTTACAGAAGAACATACGTGTACTTACTAAATTATTAGTAATGAAGATGTACTTAAAATCAATAATTTGGCAAAAACAAACCATTACCCAGACGAGGAAAAGTTATAGTCACGATACTGTGATGATATTAAATTACGTCACAAAATGACTTAAATATGATCTATATTCTATGATGTACCTATACATACAATATACCTAGCTATATTGTGAAATACTCATTGTACCAATAATTTACTATAAAAAACACAGTACTTGTGCTGTAAGATGCACATGTAGCAATAGAACGATAAAAACTTTGGTGACCATGATATTTTTTAGATTGTGTTCAAAGCTGAGCAGGAACAGGACAATTATACAATCAATAAAAAAAGTGTAGCTACAGATAAAAAATCTCAAAAAACAGTGAAATTGACCAGGTAGACAAATAATAAATTTGAGTCTAAAGAAATAAATCCATTTTATAAAGATTTTGTTAGTAATTTTAATACAATAATCGAAAAATGGCTATTGGTTACTTGCGCCTAGGAAACACTAAATCGAAGTTCCCTCATATCCCTGTCCTTTAATCCATGTGTACTTTCAATTTATTAATTTCAAACGACGTTTTCCGATTATCTGAGAAATAAAGTAGATTGGAGAGTATGAAACCATACACTTTTTTTTAAAATTCCTTTAAAAAAAAGTGTATGGTGAAAACCTTAACCACTATTATATATATAATATAGAACTACTACCTCATCATAGTTCTGTACTGCAATAAACATACAGAAATGTGCTTATGTATGTATATGTAAAGATACAGGAAAAATCTAAACAGAATTATAGTTGGCTGTAGTAAAACCAGTGACAAACAATTTTTAAGAACTTGGGACTTTTCCAACAAGTTTACGGTTTAGTTATATAACCCAGTGTTAAGAATCTAATAATTGTTTAGTTATTTTTTACTCAACACTTGATGAGTTTTGTGCTCATTACAATTATTATAACAGCTTATTAGCAATTATATTTTCTAATATAATAGTTCATGTTTACAAATTTCCACTTATGTTATAGCTACATATTTGATAAAATGTATAAAGGTCAAGTAAATGACCATGTTATCAAGCCATATACATATACAATAATAAAATAATTCACTGATAGGGCTCAATAAAAGACAATAGCTGTTGAAAAGCATTTAATGAATAAATATCACATCGATAAATTCTCATTCACATTCACATTCAGTATATATTTTAATAAAAAGACACCTAATAATATACGAGATTACCTCAACTTTTTAATAAGATGATTTAACACATTAAAGGCATATTACTTATAACATTATCAAATGTATTCATACAACATTTAAATTGGCATAACATTTGGTAATATAACATTCATACTACGTACATATTATAGTTGTATATTTATTTGTGTATTCAGAATAATATTGCATACAGGAGGCATGTTATTTAATGACAATAATTCATTTTTGGCAAGATTCACTGAACAATCAACTCAGTTACATTGTCTTTAGTAACTAGTGCAACCAAGCTACCGCTAGCTGGCCTCTCCTGACCCTTCATCCATTTGTCAAAGAGCTCTGCCACATATGTTAATGGTGTCCAAGAACCAAAGTCAGCTTTTGGCATCCATTTCCTATTCATTTCAGTGTCCAGTGTGACAGGCATGATAGCCACAGCTAACGAATTTTCTGGAAGTCCTGAATCCTTAGCGCCAAGAGACTTTGTAAGTTGGTGAACAGCTGCCTTTGCCAAGCCATACCCAATCATGCCAGGTGTACCTTCTAACGCCGCTTTTGCTCCTGTGAGGGCGAGAAGACCGCCAGGGCTAAGGTATTTAGAAGCTACTGTCGCTGCAATCGTGGAACTCCATACGGACTGCCGCCACATTAAATCGGCTTGCTTGCTGAGATCCTTGGCCGCGTTTCCACCGGCCCAGCCACCGGCCACGCATATTACTGCATTCACTTTCTGACCTTGGAGAGCCGCTCCAAGTTCATTCACGACGTGCTCCTCTTGCTGCACCCAAGAAGCGTCTTTCGGAACTGCTATATTAATATCGGCGCTCTCGTTCGGGTTCAGATCAACACTCGCTACCCAGAAGTTATTAGTTTTAAAATGCTTAACGCACGCTGCTCCTAAAGCGCCGCGACCGCCGTACACAACAATTCTTCCACTGGCCATGTTCACGTCCGTACCGTTTCACTGATTGTAGCAAACTAACGGAACAAAAGTTACTTTTTGTTAACCGCTACTGCCGAGCCAATGAAAATGTTAATTGTTGCGGTAACCTCGACTATCACTTTTTATCAACGGTTCGAATGACAGATACATGGTAAGTGGATTTAGGTTACCTAAATATTATTAAAAGGTACTTAGCGTGAGAAAGCGTAAATCGTGTAATTAAAAGTTGTCTTTGTTCTAAACTATAAATGTGCACAGTCTGGACAGAATATTCGAGCGACTAGTTGCTTTGAAAGGATGAAATCGATACGTGGTTTGGGGCTGCTAGTAATCTCATAAATAGGAATTACTTTTAAATTGCATTTTATAAGACGTTTGGGAAATACTTTACCTGCGTACATGACAAATACATAATACGCTACATATTGGCATTAACGTGGATTTGATTAATGAGTATATTTTTTCTTTCTGGTTTACATAAATATGTATAAATGTTTTTTTCTTTAAGATAGTTAATTACAGTTACTCTTAAATTTTTAATGGAGATACTAAATACTATCGTTTTTCTTTTACTTGTTTCCAATTCATTATCGTAATTGAAGCTAATATATTAGGCATAATGATAGTACTTTTAGATTTATGATAAATTATGAATTATTTCAAAATGTATTCGGTCATTCAAAGTTTATCGTCACTCTATTTTTATTAATCATAAGTATTATAGGGTGGGTAGTAACGAACTCAGTAATTGGAAATATTTAAAATTGCTATTTCAACAGTACGTTTAAAATATTTTGATTTTCTTAACGTATTTTAACAAATCTTTACTCAGTATTTGTAATTTTTTGTCTTTTTAGCACTTTAATACGCAATGAAATAATATTTGGCCAAAAGAAATAAATCCATGCACCTAATTGATAAACCATCACTATCAGCTGCTAAATTGTCAAGCCGCCAAGTGTCATAACATATTTAAACTTTTACGTAATAAATCCATTAACAATATCAATTATTAAAGTAATATAAATTAATAATAGAATATTTTAAATATTGTGATAAAAAGTAATTTTAAAAATCATTTAATTGTTAGTCAGATCTTAAAAGAAAAAATAATAAAATAGCTATTATGGATGAATAAAAGCCATGATATGAATGTTTGTATCAAATATTGTACATATATGTTAGTTTTTTTTTTGGGATTAGCACATCAACGCTCGAAAGGTTACAGGTACCTATTCACTTTTGATTTGCTAGAATATCTGTGTAATGTTTCTGATATTTAAAACGTAACTTAACTTATTAAATTATTAGTAAGCATTACATACGTATACATAGCATACATAATAAAAACAGAGCTTATATGTAGATAAAAAACTTAAGTACCTATTATCCATTATCTATGATCAGCATTATCACCATCATCATAAGCCTGTATATATTATATTATGTTGTTACAACAGGTCTCTTGTGGCATTGGCAGACAGCACCAACTGCTAAATATCCCTATTCTGACAAACCTTAACAACTGCTGTTATCTTACCAACAAAATTTAATTAAATCTAAATATACTCTTACTGTCATCTTGTAGATTGTACCTGATAAAAATTATGCAGCTTATGAAACTAAACTTGTACATATCACATTTACTGTGCCAACCCTTTAAGAAAAATATAGACATCTTATTGATATGTATGTAAGCTTCCTTACAGATAGGCAAAAAAGCTAACATAGCCAGATTTTAATTACATGATGATAAAATTAGATAGGAAGAGTCCCAGCACTTGATCTAAATCTTACAATGGAGTATTCATATTTCGTTCTGTGACTAGCCTGAGACACATATATCTACTAAGTGTACTATAACATCACACCTGTCATTCCTGAAGAGGTAGGCAGAGGAGTGTAGTACACTCCCACATTTTACCAGTTAAGTTTACATCCCAGAGAATAGGTGGTGACCCTATTGTTATACACTGGGCACAGATTCAGACCTCATGTCAGTACTAGAAATTCTAAATTAGAAAAAGCCAATATTAGTTGACCCCGGATTTGAACCCAGGTTCTCCCGATCAGCAGTCGCGCTTACAACCATTCTACCATAGAGGCTGTCAAACCTACCAGAGTGTACTCTTATTTTTTTTAATTTTAATAAGTTAGCATTTGGCTGTGATCCTGTCTGGTGGAAAAATAGAAGTGCTCTGAGATTGAGCATACATGCCTAGCAAAAACAGACTGCCCATCTGAATAAAAAATAAAGAACAAAATTGTCTTATTTAAAAATTGCTGACAGAAATGCACACTCATTAACGATATCTTAATTGCATCTATTATGATTACAGAAAAAAAATTTTGCTTTTTCATTTAGGAACCGACTTGCTTTATCAAGTATTTTATACAATCATTGAATGACCATTAATTAACTATTACCATTTATTTTATTTTATTACGATCTGAAGATTGAGCTCAATGGCATGCTATTGGAGAAGCCTATGTCCAGCAGTGGACAGGAGAATGAATGAAAATTTATTTTATTAATGTATCTATATCTTTTAGTGTTAGGACTAATAAATACTTTATTTTGCATTAGCAAAAATAACTCAAAAGTAGGAAGTCTCTAGATAGTTTTTTTAGACTTATTCTTAAGATTTTTACTTAACTATGAAAGTGACAATCAGTCAGACAGAAAGCCTGACGATAAGTGAATATGGTGGGCTGGAAATATCTACATATCAAGTTTTACCAGTTAGCAGTTCCTACAAGAAAATCTCAGTTTAATAATATTAATTATATCTCAATTTTCAAACAGTCGGCGGTATGCTATATTAAATCTTGTAATTATATTCACATCTTACATGCAATTAAATATACTTAAAACTCAAGTTGACTGCCCCGTTGGTCTAGTGGTTGCAAGCGCAAATGCCGATCGGGACGCCCTGGGTTCAAATCCCGCGTTAGGTACTATTGGATTTTTCTAATTTGGAACTTCTACTGTTGACTCGGGTTCTGGATCTCTGCTCGGCGAATGGTAATTGGTTCATAACTTATTCCATGGGACTTAAACGTAACTGATGAAATGTGGGATTGCACTGCACTGCTCTGCCTACCACTTCGGGGATTACAGGCCTGAAGTTACGTTAAAATAAATTCAAGTTAATCTTTAATATCATTTGACATTCAGACATTGAAGGGTTCAGTAGTCGTGGCTTCGTCCACCACAGTGCGATAACAGAAATCCATGAACTCAGTCATGATAGTGACACAGTGGTTTGATATTCGTGTCACCTATATGTAAGTTAATTTGGGATGCAGTATTAGTTTTTTTTTCGTAGCATAACACTATCTACGCTTAGTGACATATTTTTTTAGTGAAAAGAGTAGTAAATGAACAAACAATAGTCATAAATGGCCAGTAATGTTTATAAGCATCTACTAGACGATAACCCAATTAGTATAAATTATTAATAAGATTGTTAATAAGATTATTAATAAGATTGTTGGTCAGTAATAAATTGTTAATCGAACTGCGGGATTGGGACAGTTAATATAATTGTTTTAATAATAATAATTTATTCAATCACAAATTTGTACATTACATTTCCTTACAATTCTATATTCTAAAACAGTAACGAAAATATTATGTGAGAAAATAATTTACTGTTAATCGCAGATTCTTGGTATTTTATTATAAACCAATGACAGCATGAACTCTTGCATATGTTGTGCGAATTTAGTTTTCACTCTGACTTGGGGAGACTGAAATATGCGACGTGCTGCTAGAAGAGGATTTTCGCTAGAATTGTTGACTTTAGCATGCTATTTGATGACAATTTTGTGGATTTATAATTGGCGCACTGGAAGCACGCCGGTTTGTTATATAAATTGTTAATGGGATACTAAAACGATATATTAAGCATAACTTTTAATATTGATCTTTGGGCGCTGCTCTCAACTTGTAATAAGTTAGTAATATCTGTACCACCCCAATTCGAAATGCAATAAGTGAGCACTGCCTCGCATAAGGCCGTGTATACCATATGAAATACTATTCGGTTGGCTGTAGTACGTAAGAGTTTTATTATTGATATAAGTCCTCGTACTCTCTTCGCTAAATGGCTTATTAATGACTACGCCAAGGTACTTAGTGTCTTTAACGTTTTTAATCATTTCACAAGGGCAGTCAGGTAACATACAAGATGAGGAGTCGATTTTAAGACTTACAGAGAGAGTAGGTGTCATCGAAGCAGTTTTATTGAAACAGATGAATGTGGTTTTCTTAGTGTTAAGTGAAAGCGGGTTTGAGTCTAACCACCTCTTTACCTTATTCAATTCATTCTGCGCTTTGACTTCCATCGATTTCCACGTCTTATCATGTAAAATGATTGCTGCGTCATCAGCATAACATATTACTTCGGAATTTATTGCTAACTCGCGTTAAATGTTGTTAATATAGATGTTAAATAAGGTCGGACCGAGAGCACTCCCCTGTGGAACCCCGAATTCTACGTTTAATAATTTGCTATGCCGATTATCGATTCGCATACACTGTTTTTTATTCGTCAAATACGTTTCAAACCATTTCAGTGGTAGCCTTCTGATCCCTATTCTTTCCAACTTTTTTAGCAACATGGGAATAGATACGGTATCGAATGCTTTAGCTAAGTCAAGAAATATTCCAACGCACTTTACATTATTATCCAGATGATATGTCACTAGATTGGTAAATAAGGTTACTACATCTTCTGTCGATTTACCGTGCCTGAATCAAAACTGTTTATCAGAAATTAAATTGTTTATACCTAGAAATGATACTACGCGCCTATTTACTACTTTTTCAAGAACCTCTGAGAATATTCCTAAAAGAGAAATAGGTCTGTAATAAGCAGGATCATGTGCCGAGCCGGCTTTGTATATTGGAATTAATACTGCCTCTTTCCAGGAATCGGGAAACAGTCGTGTGTTAATGCTGAGGTTCAATATATGTGTTAGCGGAGTTAATATTTCACATTTTATAGCCTTTATGAGAGTGGAAGTAAGATTATGTAGTCCAGGTGCACTGTCACATTAAAGATTGGCTATAATTTTATTTACTTCAGCGCTATTAGTTGGTTGCATGTAGAAGCTGACTCCGACGTATTCCTCGAATTTGACCCTTAACAGAATAATGTTTTGGGCCTTATTTGTGTCAGTTAACAGTTCGGTAGCTGAATTTTTCTCAACAGTTGAAAAGTATTGGTTACAGTGATCAAGTGATGTTTGCACCTCGTTCTTATTGTTACGTATAGGTACGTAGATTGGCGGCTGGAAACGATGCTATGTACTGTATAGGATGACAAACCAAAGATGCTCTTAGATTGCACAAACTGTTTATTCACTTTCTAATATATCGCTAGTAATCGCAGAAATCGCTTCCTTTTATCGTTTGTCGAACCTCTCTTGATCGCTTCCAGAAATGTTCTGTCTTGTACCGCTTTTTTTTTTTGCGCCCGATCAATGTGGAGAAGGGCTACCCTCCCTACGGGAGGGAGGCGGTGAATGCTCATGCATACCACTGCGACCGCTCGCAGTGGTTATGTGGGACTCACGGGAGAAG
>DWJK01000308.1:0-23756 GCA_018248815.1 Croniades pieria auraria
ATCTGTGCCCGGTGTATGGCAATAGGCTCACCACCTATTCAATGGGACTTAAACGTAACTGGTGAAACGTGCGAGTGTACTAAACTCCTCTGTTTACCCCTTCGGGGATTACGTCTTATTGTTAGTGAATTATGAGGTTTTGGTGAAAATAGGCGACATTAACAATTAATTTGATCTATTTAGTTTATTGTCTTAATAATAGCAGTAATTATGCATAATGAAGTTGATTTTAATAGTCATTGTTGCGATGTGTAGTGATAAGTAGTGGGGCCTGCGCTAGTGCGGAGAGAGGTATAGCGTCCATAAAATTCGCAGAGGTCTGCTGGGAGTCGCCGGGAAATTTCCCCTGGGTGGCGCACCGCCCTGCGCGGCGCTGGGAAATACGGCCCGGCCATATCATAACAGTTTTATGCTGATGTTGACCTCCCGAGCTATGAAGAATTACACTGTTGCTAACGAGTTTAATATTGTTGTTTTGTGACTAGTTCATGTGGTAATCTTATTGATTCTTTGTAATTTAGCGAGACTGCTCTGTTGGTTTAGTGTTTAATGGTTCCGGCTGCTGGAACCCAGGTCGAGGGTTCGATTCTCACTTATAGCAAATATTTGTGGGATGTGCACGATTATTGCTTGTGTCTGGTATTAAACATATATAGAAATGGCATACGTGTTTTATCGTTTGTCTGTTCATCCCGCTGGGAGCAGACGGCCGTGTATCAAGTGTCCGGAGATATTTATTATTATAATTAGTGATAGGCTACAGTCATTTCTGCGTGATAATGTTTTCAATATTAGACAAAACAGTTTGGTTTGGACGATATTTGCGTGATAGAAGCTACGAGTATGAAAAACATTCGGTAAACATTAAATGAGAAGTACAATATTAGAAAAATAGACTAGGGGATTGGGCACATAGTAAATTATGTAAAATGTATACAGTGCTACAAATGATCTTAAAATTCTCATAATGAGATTTTAATCAAGTTTTATTGAGATAAATTACTAATTGTGAGGTGGTTCATGTGATATAGTTCGGAATTTTGGGCAGAGGGGTGCTGCGCGTCTGTAAAACTCGCAGGCACCCGCGGGAACTGGTACGAAATTTCCCCCGAGCAGAGCAGCCTTGGGCACCGCGGGGAAATACCGGGTGGCTATATCAAAACAGTCCTACAATGATGATGCGCTAATAACCTCCCGTTTGATTATCTGCTGATTTTTTACTAAATATCTAAATTTTTACCATAATTACTTTTAACTATTTCCTTAATGAAATAAAGACGGTGAAACGAGCCTATCTTGTGTTATATAAAGTATTATAGAAATATTTACCATCTAATATAAAGAAAAAAAAAATGCAGGCAAAATATTAACATAATCTGTTAACACAATGAAGCATTGTATCTCTCCGGTCCCTGTTGACTTCCATAAATCACTCACGGGTTTTCGCGCGAAAAAACGTACAAAGTAACACATCAGTTTCTCTTTTGTTTTTCTGTTTTAGTCGGCAGCTATTTTAACGTATGTTCGTCCGCGTTTCGGGGTGTGCTAATTGTGTAACGGAATAAAATAACATATTTCAGAACAGTCATAGCATTGTACATATCTGCTTAATAAACGAACGCCACAGCTGTGGCAACTGAACTCAGTTTTCGAGGATTTTAAGCAATTTATTAATTTATTATATGCTTGTAACGGCAATACTTAAAAGGACAATAAGGATAAATGCTACTTCCATATTACTACGTCTAGAATTTTGTTTAAAATAAAGCTTTTGGCGGGCACATCCAAAGGATATTGTTTAAAAATATCCTAGTCCCTCGTCCTCGGTAGTGGTACAGGTGGTGGGTAAGGGGGGGAGTCCCTATGGAAGCGAAGTTCTCGCCCGCCGCCCACGCCGGGTCCCTCGGGAGCTGGCCCAAGCAGCCGCGTGCCGCCTGCTCCCCGGGGACCCTCGCTCCCGCCTACCCCGACCCGCGTTCCCGCCGCTGTCTCTCAGGAAAATAACAGAGCTCTACGACTTTTAATTGATATTAGTCTGTGCATTATAAGCCCACCTTTTGTAAACACTATGGTTGATTCAGTAATTGTCTAAACGATTACAGTATTTAACTCAGTACAAAGCGAAACAGTTGAGGTGATTTAAAAATGTTAATTTAACGGAATATATGTAAAGTTTTGAAATTCGTGTTCGAAATATTCGTATAAAAATATCGTCGTAATTTTTTATCAACTGACGTAATTATATAATTATGTTATTTTCCTATCACCACCACATACGTACAACTTCATCAAAATACACACTGAAGGCTGTTGTGATAAAAATGAGGACTAGTGGCATCATTGTGTTTGGCTGTCGTCCGCTACTTCCCGCTCCCGCGAGACGCCGTACCTACTAACAGCGTATATATTAAAATTACTGTTCTAAGGTATACAACTAAGCGAAACTCCAACGACGCACGCCTGATGGCGGGTCGTGATATTATTCCTTTGTGCTCCTGTTCGCCGCCTCTTTAATCATAGTTATTACATACATCTAAACTACTGCCAGTGGAATTGGTCGTTCCTATCCTATTAACGTACTAACGACGTCAAGACTTAACTATTATAGAACATTGGGAACTCACATATTAATATATGAGCCTCTGTCACACTATGATAAACTTGTAAAAACACGGATATATCAATAATATTTAATGATTATCACAGGTATATCATCACGCCAGGTCTCGCGGAATAGGCAGGGCAAAGCTTCAAATATCTCAACCCTTACAGACCGGACGTGTTGCGTCTACATCCGTCACTTTCTTCATACACGCATGCTTTAATATAAATTTATTTATCTTTGTTTTAATCGGTGCTGGTTGATAAAGCCGTTATTTTATTGTAGAGATGTTGGTGATATTAAAACACAAATATTATATAGTTATATGAGCAGAAACATTACCTGCTTACGTGAATGATATATCGGTATACTGATGTTATTATTTTGAAGTAACGCCGAGCAAAGCAATTACCAGCTGGTGGGCTGAACAGCGCAGCGGTGTCATTCAGACAGCTCTAAAGCGAAGCAGTAAACGCAACTATTGGGAGTTTCGTTGGCGCGACGTAATAAGCAATACATACCAATATGGTCAGCAAGAAAATTGAATTGGCAACAATGTTATAGTGTTGGTGCTTTGGTGCTGAATGCGTCCCGCGCGACTCATTGCCGGAGAGTTATGATGGGCCATCGCTGCGCGCGCTTCTGCGCACCGTGCCCTGATTCCGCTCGTTTTGTTCAACTGCTTAATTGGTGTTTGGCTCATTTGACACTAAAGTTATAACAGTACATATTCTGATCATGGAATCAGATTTACACTAACGAGAACTTCTATAGCTTTGCTGGGCATACGTTAGTAGCTTTGTAAGCTAAATTTTTACTCAATATATTAGATGAATTTGATTAACATTACTATAATATAGAAATGACTTAAAATAGAGTAATAGGAATAAAGGTAGGATTGTTTTTGAAGATAGCTTTATCAAAAATATATTTGCTTATTTGGTTATTCCATATTTATTGTATCAATTATACAATACATACCTACGAGTATAAGACTGTCTCTTTGGTCGAGTGGTTGCAGGCGCGATTGCTATCGAGAGGTCCAGGGTACGATGGGTCAGGTAATTGTTAGAATTTTTTGTACTATTTTAGAGTCCAGATTTGTGCCAGGAATATGGCAATACTCACACCACAGACTATTCTAAGGTGGATCGTGTGAGTGTACTACACTTCTTTGCCTGACCCTTAGGAGAATATAAGCGTGCATTTGTTTGTCTATTTATTTGAGTTTATTTATATTTATAAAAATAAGAAGAATTTTTCACTAATATTGATAAGATGAAGATTAAATTGTTAACAAAACAAAAATCAGAGTTTTTGTTAAATAACATTTTTATGAACATTTTGTTACATTCTAAGGTAGAACCTGAATTGGCCTTGTTAAAAATGGCAAAGCTACAAAATGTCGGAAATTATTAGAAAAAAAAACGTAACATCAAGTCTGTAATTCCCAAAGGGGTAGGCAGAGGAGTGTGGCAAACTCCCTCGTTTCACCAGTTACGTTTACGTCCCATAGATTAGGTGGTGAGTCTATTGCCATACACCGGGTACAGATCCACACTCCGAGTCACTACTAGAAATTCTAAAGTAGAAAAATCTAATAGTACTCGACTCGGGATTTGAACCCACGATCTCTCGCGGCAGTCGCGCATGAAACCACTCGACCAACGAGGCAGTAGAAAAATAAATTATGTTATATTTTTAAAAGGTAACGTCCATGTCTGGTATATTTTAATTAAACGTACAAAAACATCATAGCGTCTGGTTTATTTGTATTTTCCAATAACAGGCCGCTGGAATTTACTTTTACAAATAACACGTGTGGATGAATAGTTAGACATAAATGTACATATAAATATATTATGTACATAACTATATACAGTACTGAGATTTCAAAAATACGAAATACCTTTATTGTGGCCAATCCACGACCACTGACCGTTAGGTTCGTAAGTAGATCAAGTGCGTTAGAATACAAAGTGCGGTTTTATTTTATTAGGCTGAAAATTTTTTAACCATTGGATATGACCTATGTAGGATTCACTGGCACGGATATAAGCTTGACCACTGGAACCTGGAGATAATTTGGGTGCGTTTACGGAGCAAACTTGCAACGTTCGTGCACTGTACTGATTCGCTCCAACTGTGGGCATGTGTTCTGGTACTCTTCGACAACATGAAAATGCTGTAGAATACGCAAGAAATCCTTACACCTGGTTGAAATGGGACACCTGTGATGTAAAGTCGTAAAATCGATTCGTCTGAGTAACTGTGAATATTTCTTATAACACAAAAAAGGTGTATTAGATATGGTTACATTTGAGATTGTTACCCTTATTAATATTTTTTTACCGATTCTTTTAAAACAGAATTGTATGACTGTATAATTAGCCCATTTATAAAAACATAATTAAGGCAATTATATCGTAATTGCACAGTATGTTAAAGAAATTTAATTTTGTTTGCGTATCTAACTGGTGCTATTATTTTCTGTTCTGAAGTGCCGTCTCTGAAGCGACTCTATGCATTGTTGTTTTAAGTACTGATAAACTATTTTGTTGTATTAACAACAAAATAGTGCATTAGCACTCCGTTACAATGAATGCTATACATTAGTGATTGTGTTACTGTAACAATACTATTGGTGTACTTGTTTAAAGTCGGTTTATTTTTGTTGGAACAATAGGGTGCGCCGCGGGACGCAATCACGCCATCCGCACCCTCCGACTCGCGCTAATTATGTCACCAAACGTTAATGAGTTTAATATTTCTGTTTAAAGTCCTGCTTTACTCGTAAGTTTTGTGGAAAAAACTTCAGCCCCGATATGGTTACTCTCTCTTACTCACAGAGATAAGTGTTCAACAGTGGAACGATAAAACGGCGGCTGGTGAATAATAATTATATATTGCACAGGTCACATAACGCCGGTTGATAATGAACTAGACAGTCTGCGGTATGGTGATTTAATATTTGATGAAACGTATACGTATACGAATAGATTTCTAAATACACACTTGTAAAGATAATTTTACGGGCAGACAGAACAAATAGTTGCGTTTATCACATAAATATTTAGCTAGGGTGGGAATCGAATTCAGAACACGTCGCTAAACAATCACGGACACGATCCACTGGACCAATAGGCCAGTAGTGAAGGTGACGTAGTATACAATGAATCATGTTCGTCATAATATAAATTGGTTGCAGTCTAACCATTGTGCCTATTTGGAACTGGGTCCTGAAACACTGGTCCTAAAACTGGTCCTCTTGGATAGGATAAAAATTGCAGAAAAGACCATTATGGTGGTATCGTTGCAGTCGAATTATGTGATTGGTTTGGGTTTTTTACTACCTCAAATGTTAAATTACTAACTAATAATACTTATAATTATAAAATATTTAACAACCCCTCATGACGATGACCGGGGTGTTTACCGCAAAACAGCGATTTCCAGACCCATCGCGCGAGCACCTTGCGGTGCCACGCGCGTGGCGCTTCGTACTAATTAGCTTTTAGTAGGAGACGATCTCTCTGCTGTTACATGTTATGTCATACAACTCGCTTTACTGTTATTTGTTTCGTAAATGGTTGCAACATTTGCATGAAAACTGGGATTTTTATTTCTGTTATGAAATATAACTTTTTTTTCTTCATTTTAATATGAATTTCAGTAGTTTTATTAGACTTTGTCCATATTACTTGTTTTCAATTTTATGTCGTTCCATTTTCAAAATATGTATCTTCATTTTACTGATTGATTGCGGAAGGTCATGAAGATGGACCTCGGAATGGTCCGCGACTAGTCTGGTACTCTTGAAAAAGCACGCGAGTAACCTAGTACAGTAAACCCCCTTATAACACGGTACTCTTATAACGCGTTTTCATATTACGCGATTTCAGTCCCTCGTATAACACGTGGTTTTCCTCATATAACGCTGGGATTTCCCACGTTATGTTTCTGTATATACTGTGAAATTTATAATAATTTGTGCAGTTCATAATTAATTTATGTATAGAAAACCCTAATAAAATAGTGAAACTGTTCCAACAATTGGAAAAACTTGTTACGAATTGGAACGCCCTACTGAATTTTAAATAAATCTTCAATACTGCAGTTGTCTTGTACCATATGTAAAAATACAGAAAAAACATAAAGTAGAAAACGAAGAATCACTAAACAGTGAAATTTTAATTAAGACAGACGAACAAGAAGACATGCTCTTAAGTAAATAAAATAACAAAAATTCAAATGGCGAAACCTTTGAACAATCTATTGAAAAAGATGTCGGTGGAACGTTATTTCAGATAATTCCGACAGCGAATAAATACGTAATAAAACTGTTAATTTATTTGAAATTAACGGTTTTTTTACTTAAAAGTTTTTTATTTAAAATGTTCTTAGTTTAGTTTGATTTTAATAAAACGTACATATTTCGTTCATAATACATTTTTTTTAAATATTCGATTTAAAACCCATTTAGCGAGAAAAGTTGAACGTGAATAATTAACACGTAACGCGTTATACGGGATCGTAAAAACGCGTTATACGGGAATACTTCTACAACGCGTTTTCCTATAACGCGGAACCAATCTACCATGTTATAGGGGGATTATGGTATATAAAAAAATTAAAATTATATATAATCACTTTTATATCACATTATCCGCTACTGGAATAGCGCTATGGCGGTTAAAAAGTCCCTTTGTTAACGTTCTAGTTTTATTCTTTACCCCCAAATCGTTTACTCAAATGTAGGTTCATCTGCAATAAAATTATCATAACAGGCAACACCAACATAAAAGGGATTTGGTTTGGTAGTGTGACCATTTGGTGTTATTGTACAGAGATATGTCGTATCTCAAGAAAATCCTTTTTTACAGTCTGACCGTAATGGCTACCGTCGCGTTACAGCAGAAACTATTTTTGAAATTGCGATCATGCATTTAATTTAATTATTTTATTTTATTTTATTTATTGTAGCTGCGATGGCGCTCATTGGGGGAGGCCTATGTCCAGCAGTGGACTGAGATAGGCTGATGATAATGATGATGATGATTGTAGCTGCGGTTTAAAAATACTTTCATAATAATATCCGACTGACTCTTTATAAAGAACTGAATAATTAAATATGTATCGGCTTAACTCATGTTTGTTTTTTTGGGATAGTCCAAATAGCTTCGAACCTATTCGAGGTCCTTGTTTATGAGTTGCTGCCGATTGCAGCGAGGTTACAGCGAACACTGGAACGTTTATTAGCAACGCTCAATAAATGTAAAGTAAATATAAAGATACGTAAACGGAATGAAGCGCTTGTATGTCTGTTGTAGTTAAGAAAGTTAAGTAACTTCGAGCGCAGTCAACACTTGTATAGGTGATTTCGGCTTCTGGTAGCTAACCAATAGCAGAACAACAATCGTTAAGTATCCTTGAAGAAACGGTGGTTTGAAAACACCCGAGACACCGGTTAGCTATACACTTGGAGCTGTCAATCATCACTGGGGCAGCATGATAGAATAGGATAGCATGATAGGATAGGCAGCATACCTAAGCCTTATTTGTAATTACAGCAGATGAAGAGGACTGGACTGAGGAAGATCGGCAGGGCGATGTAACAGATGACATGGCGGAGGACGACCTTGTCGATGACGCTGCTCAAGACCAGCCCGGTGCAGATGATATTGACAATCTGGAAGAATCTGAGGAACCTCAATCAGAAGAGCCACATGAAGGTCAGTATTTTTATATTGTATTGAGACTCTTTTTTTTTATTTTAACTTTAATTAAATTTAAAAAGCTTAATGTTTTAAACACCTTCCGACATAAAATTTTTATCACGTATTTTAAAAATATTTTTTTATCAACCTAGGTAAACTGGAGTAGTATAAATATGTCTTTGTTATTGCCGAATAATTTGACGTTTGTGTGAAATCAGCTAAGGAAACATTAAATCATTCAATAAAAGTGGAACGAGAATTATCTGTCCTAATATATGGAAGGTAAGGAAGTAAGGTCCTGATAGATACCGGAACTAACGTGTACTGACGCTGACACATGGGGTTTGATGCGAGACGTGGATGCCTTCAGATGTGTCGATGCGTAAATGCCAGCTTTTGAGTAACACATTCTTTGTCTCTAGTACCTGCTAATAAATTATCAAATAGAGATTATGTTTATTCAGTACAGATGTTTCCTACCTCGTTGGTCGAGTGGTTGCGAGCGCGACTTCTGATCGAGAGATTTTGGGTTTCAACCCTGGTTCGGAAACTATCTGGTTTTTCTAATTTGAAATTCCTAGTAATCGCTCGGAGTCTGTATTCCGTAGTGGGACGTAAAAGTAACTGCTGAAAATTAGGAGTGTACTACACGCCTCTGTTTACCTTTACGGGAGCTACAGCCGTAATGTTACGTTTACAAACAAAAACTTATTACATATATCCATTAGAAAAACGGAATCATTCAGATCAATATATTAAGCACATGACTACGAAATGGACTTGCGCAATAGCAAGTGGATGACTGAGAGAGTTCCTGACCTAAGTCTGTTAATGTAGAGTATGGACATTTGCATATTCAGTGATCAATTCCGCGTGTAGCTCATGGTAGGCGGGCGGTGACACTGACACACGAGGTCGGATAAGCGATGACGTACGGCCGCCGCGCTGGGTGCGCTGCCCGACGTGCGGTGACACATGGTGCGACGCGCGTTACTGCTCCGTGCACTCATAAACGTTCTCTCTATTGATACAATGAGAATTAGGCCGCTTTCGCATATGTGTAAAATATTGAATCTATATTTAAACAAAATATATAAAAAACGACTCTTCGTATGATAATAATAGGTAATTTAGAGTTAACATAATCTACATTATGTAATCGATGGGAGTTGGTTAAAATTTTTATTTATCTATTTATTCTTATAAAATTAACTTTACACTTATCTTTGATACATTTACATACTAAATGAAATTTGGACCCGGCATTAAATTAATATTTAAATGAAATATTCGTGGTTAGATTACTATTTATATAAAAATTTACTTGTCTACATAAGACGCTATAGTCCCTACGCGTCATATATTTTTTTATTGTTAGTGAAATATTAGAGGTTGACACAAATTAAAATATTTGTACTCACTACGTTACTTTGAAGTTTATGTTTTTATTAAAAAGTTAGTGCTGCTAAATAGGGACGTACTTATAGTTTTTATGTAAGTATACATATCTAACTAAGTATAGTGCAACTGAAAACAAAACACTTAAATTTGTGAACATCTACATGGTGCTGGCAGGGCAATATGTTTGTCGTATGAGTAGATAGCAGTCACTAATCTAGCAATAAATGGGGGTGGGCAGCGCGACCAGTGAATTGTGTGCAGCCGCGAGTGCGCTTGACGGGTGACAAAGTGCTGGGTGCACGCGCCGTCGCAGCGACTCTATCAATCTCCGTTGAATTACTATGTACCAGCTGGACACGGTGCTTTGCGTTCGTTTCAACTTATATACGTCATCAAATTGTACAATCACATAAAAGGCATATACTGTAAACGTGCTGAGATTCTATTGCTATTATTATATCACCAGCCAAGTCCCTTTCCGGGCAGACAGCGAGCACTGAGTGCCAAATACTTCCATCCTTACAGAGCTCATGTGTTGAGTTGAACTGTTAAGATTGTAACTACCAGTGAATAATTAATATTGTTTCTTGAAATTATGAAGAAGCTTCTTTCTTAATGATTACGTTGCGATATATCCCCAAGGTATAGGCAAGTGTAAATTTTTTTTTCCGAATGTAAAACGGGGGTAAAAAGGATGAAATCCGCTCTCACATTCGACTGAATCACGCGTGTAGATGCGTAAGGCGGAACGTTTAAAAGCAGGCATTTATTTAAAGCTCTATGTCATCCGCTTCGGAGAACATTCGAGAAGCGGATGGCAAGGAAGGGAGTGGAAGCTCTTGAGGAAACTGTCGATGCGTTTACGTTACCTTGCTTTAGAAAACTATTTACATACATATATCGTTATGTAATATCGTTACATACATATATTATGATTTAATGAATAGGTATATTTAATTAAAAAAATAAGAAATTCGTCTTAAAATGAGATACAATACATTTTGTAATCAATATTTTTTTTAGCCCCTTCGCAAGTATCTATTTTATTTTATTATTACCCATCAAATATTTTTTGTTCGTCCTTCCGTCTGTAATCATTAATGATTTAGGTATAGTTAGTATAATTATCTATGTGGGTAGTTTTTCAAAATATATAATTTGATTTAAATTGATAGGTTCCTAAACAACATAACTTACAGCTATAATCCCTGAAGGGGTTAGCAGAGGAGTGTAGTACACTCCCACGGTTTACCAATTACTTTTAGATCCCAACATGAAATAGGCGGTGAATCTATTGCCTTCAACCGAGCATACATCTATACTCCGAGCTAGTACTAGCAATTTTTACTATAAGGCCTATGTTAAAAAAGTCCAATAGTACTACATCGGGGCATCAAACCCAGGACCTTTCAATGAGCATTCGCGGTTGCAGCAACTCAATCAACAAGATAGTTAGGTAAATAACACTACATATAATAATATAAATCATGGTGTCCATCAAAATTGAGGAAGAGTCTACTTCTTACATTAATAAGTGGAAAAGTTCCCCAGAGGAAACTAAAAGTGTCAGCGAGAGCAAAACCGCGGGTGACACTTTCAAATTTTAATATTAAATAGAAATTCCAAGTTGAGAGTTTGGAAAGTGAAAAATACTTCGCGGTTCATATTCCTACGTACGTACGAGTATGTATGTACGAACGTAACATCACGTTTATAATCCCCGAAAAGGTAGGCAGAGGAGTGTAGTACACTCCCACATTTCACCAGTTACCAGTTATGTACGAACGATATTACTGAATTTGCTCACATGTGGGAAAGTTTTATGCAACTTCTAGTATTGTTTTTGTGTTAGTGAGTACTTTACGAAATAGTTTAAAATTAGGCTAATTGTATATGCTTCTAAAATTATACTATGTAGATTGACATGCCCAGAAAATTATTCTATTAGCCGTAAAATTCATTTCAATGAACCTCATAGGTTTCACCTCACGACTGGTAGTTAAAAGCGAAATAACATTCTGTTTTTTTTACAGACTCGAAAGACAGAGGAAAAACAAGGAAGGAGTCCAGTGAACATGAGCCCGTGGACATAACTGGTGAGTATTACGGAGTACTCTCAGCATTAATGAATCACGCGAAGGAACTAATCTCATAGCCCGCAGTGATTGCGCAGACCGCGATTAATGCCGCTGTTAGGGGCCGCTGTTCCCTTTCATCGGCCGCTTCGTTGAAATTCATAAGACCACTAAAATAAGGAGTAATTTTTCCCGCGCAATGTTCTCCGCAGCGTGACACTCGATGCGTTTTTACTGCGGTTTAACGCTCTTTTTACAACTTCGTCAAAGGGTGTGCTGTGCGGCGGCTCGCTGCCGGCGCGCCCGGTGCTTTACGACTCCGTCCTTGCTTATCTCTACCCATTTGTGATAAATCTACACCAGACTCCTTGGACCTCAAATATTTACATGCTAATTCGTAGCCAATTCTGAACCCGAGATTATAAATAAATTGCCCGCCGAGGCCCATCATCGACGAGTACGGTTTCATTTTATCTTTCACGACTCTTCAAGTTTTTAAAGCTGTCCTTTCGTTAACGAATGTTATTATAATTTAATGCTTTTTCTACAGTATTCTAGTTTCGACTTTTATGGGAGCCGGCTACTAAAATTTAGTGTTCTGTGATTGCTTATCCGAAAATTAAATTGAAAATTAAAGATTTACTTTGTACCAGTAAGTAGGTGTATAAATATGAGATTGTGTTAATCGCACAGTTAGTGATATGATCAGATGACAATTTTAGAAAGCGTGTGTTTTTTACAGTTTCTTTCAAATTAACGCAGGTATATTATGTGTGTGTGAAAGACTAGCAAAAAAGATTTCTGTTTTACAACGGAGCTTAATAAATATTGTTATATACGAAGCATATAACCACACTAAAGCAAGCAACAGCGCCGAAGCGAAATATTCTAAGTCTATGAATGGAATATTTGTTAACATGCGGAAATATAAATACAAAATTTTGCATTGAAAAATGAAGAGCCAAACGATTATTACAATATAGAAATAGGATAAAGACAAAGTGTGGAAGTGTGCTTTCCCCTTCGGCACCCTTACCTTACGTGTATATTACGTATTGTCTGTGTGGTGAAGCGAGTTTTTACTGCTGGACCAGCGCTCGAGGCGCGAGTAAGTGCGTCGTGGAAGCAAGACGAGCGCATTGTTCGACAACAATGTGGTCGTGTCGTTACTGCGGTGGCAATCGGAAAATGAGTAATTTTTCCCAATGACAGGTCCCGTTGTCGCAGTCTCGTTGTTAGGCCAACACGAGTGTTGCGCAAATGTATTCTCTACGGGGGTAGGGGGGCAGGGGGGAGGGTGGGTCGGCGCCGCTGAGCCCGAAGTTGGGCGCGTGGGCTCGCTCCCGCGGGACCTCGTCGCAGGGAGCGTACTCGCCGTTCGCGCTTTTTATTCTTTTAACATAACTAACATGCGTTAGGATTCACATAGTACTGAGAAATACTTAGCAAAAGAAGAGTACGAATTATTTAGCAGATAATTGGTAAAACAAAGATGTACATTTGATATGTACGTAAGTCGTATTTGAAATCCTTAGGGACATTATTACAGGTAGTATTTAAAATCAACTTTTTAAGATCGGTAATGCTTTTAGTTATTTCTAGTTCTACCTGAATGCAACGAAATATAGATATTTACATAAAGCGAGAACTCGTAGATATGTTGTAGCATTAGCAATCTTGACAGAACACTTTGAAATGAGGCATCGAAACTTATTTAACAATATAGCGCCCAAAATGTATCAATGACTGAATAATGCGAGGCATCCGTGAGTTATTTTGTCAAGTTAGCGGGTTTGGCGATGCGAGTTATGTCGGCCGGGCGGCGGATCGCCTCGAAGCTGGCACGTGGCTAATTAAATGCCGATGTTCGATCGTCGGTCGGGGGTGCATTTCGAATTCCACACGGCGCCGTGTAGCGCTGCCCGCGCCACCACGCCGCATGCTCCTCGTACCAGCTCACGACCCTGAATAATTCGCCGACTTGCCTCCGAATTGTGGCTGCCACAATAACTCATAAATAAACCTTGTATTGCCCGGGGGTTGTAACTGCCGCTTGCTGGCTTAACGGATTAGTTTAGGTCATACGATTATTATCGTCGATCATATACTATACAGTTTTAGTTAAAAATACATTTTTTAAGTAGAAGGCATATTTCGTCAACGCTTGTGTCATATGGCTTATCACCATAAATATACTAAGTCAAAATATTATAATTTATTATGCAAGAATATTTTGTGATTTGGCGGTAAATTGTTACAGATGAAAACTTTGCTAAGAGACATTAAATAGTGTCGATATTATAGTTGAATGTTGTAATATTATATTTATTTTTGTTATTAAAAAGAAATATAATAATATGTTATAAGGCATGTCAGATCCGACCCTGGCAGATCCCAGGTGGCGCGGCCGCAGCGTTTGGAATTATCACATAGTGGAGCGCGGGGCGGCGGGCGATACATTCGTCACAGGCCCAGCAGCCATTAGGCGTTTAGATATTATCAGCGCCGCCGGGGATGCCCGCGACCTGCTTCATTACGGGAAGTGTTTGTTTACCCTTGCATCGAAGCTCAAAACGTTGAATGTCAACGGACACAATGCTTTGTCTCTAAATGCTAACTCGCTCAAACGATTTTCTGATCCATTAAGATAAAGGACTACTATTGGCCGCTTACATACTAAAAATCATTGTTCTTACTTTTTAAATTGTTAAAAGTAATAGATTCGAGAAGCTTTACGTCTCGTCTCGCTAGAAACCTTGTAATATATGGTCGATTGCCTATTTTTTAAGAACGCTTCTCCCCTACATGAGGTCCCAGGTGGCGACGCTCCGGCCGCACTTCCTTAGTCCCTCGGGAGCTCTCGACCCAAGCACACACTCATATCGACTGCGAGTCGCGCTATACGATCCACGGCTCTACTCAGTATGTACGTAGAGCCCGCAGTTGGAAATGTGGAAAACAGACCTATTCCCATGACGTTTAAACTTAATGATATTGTCTGGTACCTACCTATTTACTGTTTTGTATCTACTTTGCCGGTAACCATGTGACAGTCAGTGTGAGATACCTTTTTAATAAATCTCCTTCATAAATTATTGAAGGATATTTACAATATGCAACGCGAGAAACTTGGAAACAAAAAGTCTAAATCTAAACACGTTTATTGTTGCATCGCATATTTGACGATGATGGAGTTATTACATATGAACTTTACATATGGCACTGCCGAGATTAGGTCCCGCCTCTCATATGCGAGAAACCTGAAATATTGTCGACTTCACGTTTTATGACTTTTTTATAATATTTTTACTAAAATGTCGCATCTATCTATAAGAACTAATTATGATCGAACTCTTACCCACTGCAGCACGAAATCGTCACTAATGGTCACCCATCTAGCTGATCGCACCGACATTGCTTGGCTCTATGATTACCATGTATATAGGTTCCCCAGTTTAAGACATGAACTACATCACTTTGTCCTACATTTTTACTGTTAATTACTAAGTCTTTGTAGCTATCGAAAAACATCATAGAGAGCTTTGACTAACCCTTGCAACTTTTTCAAAACCACTTATGCTTTGAGTTAGATATCCGGTCAAACAGGCATTTATTGAGGAATTTACCTAGTTATTAAGGCCTGGTATTTGGCTGGTTTTATATATAATAGAATGATAGTGTGTGAGTGAGCATAAGTTTACGCGTGAGAATGTGTGTGTGGCAACAACGACAGAGGATAATTTTCTTAGTAATAACATGTGGTGTGAAGTGTTGTACATTTTGTATTATTTACAAAAACGCTGTGATAATATATTGTTTTATGTAATGATAAATAATTAATTTACATAATACAAAGCCACATAGATTCCTACAATAAAACGTTTATAAACCTATACAAATGATCTGGCAAATGAAACAACACGGGTCTTTCAGCTGATCCCTACTGGTAAATTTTTATCAGGATTTCCACGTCTTCGATAAAACTGAATATCCATTTAGTTCTGGGTACGATTCTTAGATGCATAATGAACAGTGAGATGTGTAATGTGTTGTAAAAATAATGTAACATAATCGTAACATAACGCCTGAATATGCCCGAAGGGATAGGCGGTGGCGGTAGGTTGGAGGTGTAGGGCACTCCCACGTCTCACCAGTTATGTCATACGTCCCACCACGGAATAGAGGGCGAGCGTATTGCCATACAACACAAAATATACACACATATTGTGCAATAATTAAATATTTGCATTAACGGTGATATTTCGCGTAAAATGTTGGCGAGTCCGGTGCGCGCAGAGCGGCGCGGCGTGTCGAGCGGCGTGATTAACGTAACGAGACCCTACATTAATCCCGCGGTGAACTGATTCGCCGGGATGGCCGGGATACGTTTGTTGGCTACTGTGCACGAATGTAAATTTCATAAAAATCAAAATAAATACACGGGCACAAATTTAAATAAAGAATTACAATCTGTGTAATACAATAATGAATTTCTTTACTCAAAATCAGCTTCCTAGAGGTTTCTACATTTTTCAGGAACTGCGCACATGTTGCTAATGTTTTCTGAGGCGGGTGATGTCTTCCAGACCCGTACAAGCCAGCGTGGCTAATGCTTTTTCTTTCTGAAAGGAGACCTGTTTATAACATTAGCACGGTAAACTAAGCTCAGTAGTACATAGTTGGAATACGGGTACATACATTAATAATTGTTCATAGACTATTATATGGATATATGTAGACCCATTATTGTTGTCCAAGGTCTCGAGAACAGTTCATGTTTACTGTAATTTAAAGTCTTCGTCCTCTAAGTAAGTTTACGTCCTCTAGACGTAAAGGATAGATTACTGTAGGACTCCACCTAAAAGAATTGAACAAAATGTACTTTTGAAACTGCCTGAATGCCTCGTTGGTCGAGTGGTTGCAAGCGCGACTGCCGAACGGGAGGTCCTGGTTTCAAATCCCGAGTCGGGTACTATTAGAATTTTCTAATTTAGAATTTCTAGTAGTGACTCGGAGTCTGGATTAGTGCCCGGTGTATGGCAATAGGCTCACCTCTTATTCCATGGGACTCTATCTACTTCTAGGGGTATTACAGGCGTGGTGTTACGTTTACGTTTAATACTATTTCCTTTTTGAAGTTCATCATCATCATTATCAGCCTGCTCCCGTCCACTGCTGGACATAGGCTCTCCAATGGCACGCCACTGAGCTCGACCTTCTGCTCTTCCCATCCAACCACTGCCAGCCACTTTGCGTATATCGTCACTCCAGCTAGGTGGAGTGAAGATATATTTCGAAGTTATTTAGTAATAATACAAGGGCCATTTAACACTATTTTGCTAATTCCACCATTCAATACGCTCCGCGCTGAAAACAGGCCACTTAATATCTCAAGACAGTAAAGTGTTCCCATGCGAATAGAAAATCTTCGGAATTTGCTATTTTTCGTGAACTATTATCTAGGTATTGGATAAGTACATGTTACATGTTATGATACACTTGGCAGGTATTTTTAAAAAATACAGACATACGTAACAACAGTTTATCACTTACTATACTCTAATGTATTGTTACTGGAACAATTATCTAACTTTATAACAGTCATTTCGTCGGAAGTTTTGAATCGAAATATCTTTTATTAATTCTAACCTAAATTCTAAATGATCGAATTCGAAATGAGACGATCTGGTAGAGAATCAAAGTTATCGACATAGCCCGAAGGATTAGCAAGCTGAAGTGGCAGTGGGCTGGTCACATCGGTCGCAGAACTGATAACCGTTGGAATAGACGTGTTCTGGAGTGGAGACCGCGTCTTGGACAACGTAGCGTAGGATGTCCTCCAGCTAGGTGGAGTAATGATGTGCGCAAAGTGGCTGGCAGCAGTTGGATGCGACGAGCCGAGGATCGAGCTCAGTGGCGTGCTATTGGAGAGGACGGACGTGCAGTGGACGGAAATAGGCTGGTAATGATAATGATGAATGATGATGTGTGTGCTTTAAATACTGCATAACATTGAAAACTTTATTGCACACATTTATGAACAATTACATAAAATAGATGATCATGTAAATACACTTGATCAATTCGATGAATCAAATTGTAAAATCTCCTCGGCCAGACCCAGCTGCGACTGGATTATACAACATCTGTCAAATTTCAATAGTTGCTAGAATTCCAGGATATTGGAATCGCAGTGTAATAAATAATTCATGAAGTCACTCCCCTTTCCAGTCGCTTCAATTTCTCAGTTTTATTTTCAAATCTTTGAAGTCTTATTTTTATTTATAATGAAATATTAATATCACTAACACTTTTATTGGAAAGTGTCTGCACAAACCTCACTAAAACCTACTACATACTTCTGTAAAAATACTGATTACTTCTAGAGAAATATTACCTCCAATTTCTCTGAGAAAACCCTCTGTTTCTATACAACAATAATATGCATTTAAACATAAATAAAAAGCTTACTGGTGAAAAGGGGAAGTATTAAGCTCTCTGCCTATCTCTTCGGGGAAATACGGGCGTGAATATTACCTATTAACATATGCTATTATTGAACTTTTAACTATAGATAAAGCATTTACAGTATTTACTTAAAATAACAAAATATTTATATACGTAATTATGTTCTAAAGCTGGCTATTAACATTTCAATAACATAAATTGAAAAACTATTATAAATTACAAAGAACGCATTATCCCAGTCATAAATTTGATAACTCGATTCGTTTATTTATTGCTACAAAACACAAAGTTCTGAAATGTTTTTCCAAATGGAAAATGCATTAAATATATATCTTTTTATTGTTCTCGTATAGCAAAAACAGAACGAACAGTTAAAGAAAAACATATTTTAATCGAGTTTGCATGTGTATTTTCATTGATCATAAAATTAATGCATCGATTACGGAGTATGAAATAAAAGTAACTGTTATCATAATAAAATATAACAAATAACATCTAAGGGTTAATACATTTCTTATCATAGCATATTTAAAGAATAAAAAAACCGATAAATTCCACGGCAAATGCAATTTCAGGACACCATTAAAAATAATCTATCAACTCAGTATAGACAGCATTTTGTATGATGATTTTAAATTCCAAATTAAAATTTAATACAACCAACCAATCGACTTCACATTTACAGGATTTTGAAATTTAAAAAGAAATAATGACCGACCCATTTATCAGTCCACTGTTGAAATATGTGTCTCCTTTCATATTGAGAAGGTTAAGCCATAGTCTGCCACGCTGGCCATATGCGGGTTGGCATAATTCAAACACCTTAAAATTCTTATTTAAAAATTTTAAGGTGTGCGCGTTTCCTCGCAGTGTTTTCCGTCAACCTTAAGAAAGTGACATTTATACTTAAAACGCACTTTTGTAAAGAAGTGCACGTCATGGAATTGAACCCAGCACCTCCGGGGTGCGAGGCTGAATTCTTAATCACTAGGCTATCAATGCGATTTTGTAATGTAAATTTCGATTATGAATTTTGAAAACTGGTTGACGCGTATAGCAGAAAGGTAGAGCCATAATTTTTAGGCTCCACAGCAATAAAGCAATTCCTATCTACTGCAATTAATCCACGGGTTGGCATCCGTAGATTATTTCAGTCTATAAAGTCCAAAGCTCTTTGAGTTACTACCTCATACGGTCTTTAACTACGTCTGTATTGGAAGCGAGACAGATATATTTACAAAGAATTATTTACCCGCGCAATATTGTCTGTGATAAGCTGTTATCTTAAAATATTTCATATGTTCTATTGCTTTCCTATCCTTTCCTTTTGTTTATCTGATTTTTAACCAAAAGCAAACACAGTTATGGTAATAATAAATACGTTATAATAAAAACTCAAATAGTTTTATAATATAAACTGTAATCAGGTTATGAATTTTTTTGAACTGATTCATTACTTTTTTTTTTATTCAAATACACTTCAACATTGACCAATGGCATTTTCTGCCGGCCAACCCAGACGATTATTAAAACTGCGAGGTTTATTTACAGTGGAGATTTTGCCGCAACTATCATTACAGTTAGCAGGCATTGCTTGCCATTGTGCCATTTGTCATCCACTCTCGGTCCTTTTAGTTTTATCATTGGCGTTGTAAACTGTTGGTTTATATTTCATTCTCAATTTTCTTCTCTTATCTTCCATTGTGCGCAACTACCTGTATTCGGTTCATTCTTTCGTTTTTCTTGCGGACGGTCGTCTGAAACAAATAGGTTGTACGGAACACAATCGCATTCATGTGGATTTGAATCTTATCATCTTTATGAACCACAATACCTATGATCAATTTTTATATCAATTCGTAAAGAGATAGCTTTGTACTCTTTTTAGCCAAATTTAAATCCTTAAAAACATGTAACAAATAAATTTAATTAATCGTATGTGCTCAAATACGTAGTAACACAGAGTAGAGTTTTATTTTAAATCTCTATAATATAAAACCTTTATAATGTTCAAGCCCAAAAAACCTAATGAATTACGTTCTTATTTCGTCCATTACTGGACCACTAAATAAAGACGGAGGGTACTTTTCAATTTTACTCATTTGAGACTATGGTGGCACAGTTCAAAATATTATGTTATAAATCATAAATTCCTAAACTTAACTCAACTTAGCTTTGACACTTAGCAATCCTTCAGCGCGGTACATTGATGACCTAAATCTGCACTTTCATTTTATATGTAGCTAATTATCAATACTTTTATCATTCCATCGTTGATCACGAGTTTCTCAGAATTCTTATAGGGAGAGGGTTAAATAGTCTATCACGCTAGCTAACTGCGGATTGGCAGACTTCACACATTTTGAAGAACTTTATGGAGAACTCAAAGACATAGCTACCTACCGGGTTTCATCAAGACATCTTCCCTTTACTGTTACAGCAAGTAACATTTAATATTAAAATCAATATATACTACAATTACTATTGTGACATTCCAGTGACGTCATCCATGCACCCTGGGGGCTGTAATGATAGCTTTATAGACGGTTGTATTGAATCTCTACAAATATATAATTAAAAAATCATATCTAATGATCTATTAATATCCGCAATAATCTAAGAACTGGTTGAACATTTTAAACATACAAAGCCATAAACACCAATAAAAATGTCAGCCGGCTGAACTGCCACCGTCGTAATTTTTTCACCCCATTTCGAGGTAAAACGGAAAGTTCTCCCAATAAAAGTATAACAAGTTTTTTGGCGTCGCTAACACATTTTCACTGGTCCCCGGTTTCCAATAAAAAAAGCGGGAACAATCTGTTTTTTCCACGTCTCTTGCCGATACAAATACGTTCTGGAACCTCGGGAATCGGCGGCTGCTGTCGGAGTCGCGTCGTCATGTGTTTGTGCAACTCGATCAAGTGTGAAACGAGCATCGATCACGGATTCGCTTTTGTCCAAAAAGGCAAAGATAACGCTAAGCGTACAATCATTTCCAAGACCTCATTGGCTCTATGATTTGTAACACTCGCTCTGATCAAATGTAAGAAGTGAAATTGTCCAATATTTTTTTATATTATGACACGAAGGTAGATATAACTTTTTAGGCGTAGTAACGTTTGGTTGTAATCGCTCTATTGCACAAAGTTTGAAGTTTTAATTACTCTGGGAAATAAGTTGTTAACAACAAATAAACAAGAAAACCTACAGTGCTACAAAATAGCCAAAATTTATGAAATTTCTACCCAAATAAATATATCCAGTACTAGATGTATACTTATCTCGTAATTTTGTCACCCCTTTGGAGTAATGCGGAAAGTTTTCCGGATAAACGTATCGCGAGTTATTTCAGGTTGTGTAACACATTTCCGTTGGTCCCCTGTTTCTAATAAAAAAAGAGAGAACAATGCTTTGTGTTTTCAAGTCCCGCATCGAAACAAATTCATTTCGAGACATCGGCTCGCCGACTTGCCGACTGTCGTTGTGTTTGTACTACTCAATCAAGTGTAAATCAAGTCGTCGACGGACATGTGTACATGTTAGTTAGGGTTGCCATCCGTACATTATGAGTATAAGAAAGCTAAGCCAACCCAACCCAACCTAATCTGACCTAACCTAACCTAACCTAGCCTAGCCTAGCCTAGCGTAGCCTAGCCTAACCTCCGATCTCATTCGTCAAGAGAAACATCCGTGAGAAGACTCTTGGCGAATGGAACCGGAGATACCAGTCGGGAGGGACGGCCTCCGTAACGAAAGAGTTCTTTCCGGATGCCAGAAAAGCCTATAAAACTATCAGGCGAATAAAACCCCAGGGACACCTTACGCAGATGCTTACAGGGCATGGTGGATTCTCCGAATACTTGAACCGGTTCAGGTGTAAGGAGAATCCATCATGCATATGTGATCCAGATAAACTGGAATCGGCATTGCACAGTTTGCTCGAGTGCTCAATTCATGAATTAGGTAGGTATAACTTTGAACAGAAAACAGAGGTGAAACTAGAAAAGAGCAGTCTACCGGAAATAATCGATAATAAGGATCACGGCCTTGCATTTGTGGACTACTGTGTTCATATATGTAAATTAGTAAATAAGAGAAATGTAGATAAATAAGCAATGGTTGTATTATATAATAGATTATATAAACTACAGCCATAATATTAAGCAAATGTATAAAACTAATTAGAGAGGTATGACACATGTATAACTAAATAGCAATAGGATGTAGTATATGGATACGTAAGATAAAATGTAATTTGGCACTAGAAATAAGAATATATATAAATTGTATCAAACCGTAGCATAAGTTAATTAACTGTACAACTAGTAAAATTAGATTAGAAATAAAAATTCTGTACACATAGATTAAGACAAACTGTATATAAATAAGCCTGTCAGAAAAGTCCCTGAAAATATATCGGGGGTGAGTTTATAAATAAAAAAAAAACCTAACCTAACCTGACATGACCGGACCCGACCCGATCCGAAATTACGAAGATTTGTAAAAAATATGTAAGGTCTTGTATACATTGCGTCTATAATAATAACGTCCCTAGATGTAAAACTAGATTATTACATTTTATAGAGAAGGTAGCTGTTCTGTTCCACGCAGTCCATATTGATCATCTTGGGCCATTTGTCAAAAGTAAAAATGGAAATAATCATAATTTGACTATTGTCGACAGATTCACAAAACATATATTTATAAGAGCAGTTAAAAATACTAAAACTAGAACTACTAGAACTACTTGAAGGATTTTTAAAAATACTAAAACTAGAAGTACTAGAACTACTTGAAGGATTTTTAAGAGTAGTTCTATTCCAAAAGAAATACGCTTAAAATCCTTCAAAATATATTTGATGATTTTGGGTTACTGCAGCGAATCATTACTATCCGTGGTACATCTTTTACATCTTCTGCTTTTAAGAGTTTTTGTGGTTATCATGGCATCAAACATACATAATATATTAAATGCTGCCGCGTGTCCTAGAGCTAATGGCCAAGCTGAAAGATACAATCAAACTATCATAAATGTACTAGCTAAGCATAGTCGTTAAGCATAAACGTTATTTAAGTACAATGAAAATAAATTATCTGTTTCAAATCGAGGAGGCGTTTAATTTTATAACAGAACGTAATTATCTAATTGTCTAACTATAATCTTTCCGAATTTAAAATTTCTAATACTATCGCTAACACTATCACGGCGAGCCTGGCAGAGTTCAGACTGCCGGACCCTACCAAATCTAGGGTGGAAAATAATGAGGATTCTTAGGACTAAAAAGGAAGCATTACAAAAACGATTCAAGTGCACTTACTGACATGTCATCTGGTTTTCACCGGGTACTTAAATATCTGGAAGTTAATCCAACCCAACCTAACCTACAAACCTACAATTTACAAAAATACCTTTTTCTTAATGAACTCCTTCTTTAAGAAACAGCCCCAACGGAAGTGGACGTGGCGAAGCCCCGATACTATGACTAGGAA
>DWJK01000309.1:0-23741 GCA_018248815.1 Croniades pieria auraria
GCGTGCAATAGCAGAACTAAGACTATGCGTCCGTTGAGAAATAACGGGAAATTTTTTTTTTATATTAATGTTTACAAAAACAACTTTTTTGTTTCGTATAAAATTATGTTGTTATTTTTAAGACTGATGGAAAAAGATTTAGATTTACTTGCATAAGTTTCTACTATGTAAACACAGATGGCGCTAGGAGGTGCGATCTGAATAAAACGAATTTTTTTTACAAAATAGTTAACTAAAAGGTCCTAAAAATGATTAAACATGTGTTACATAGATAAAGATATTACTTTATTCTTACTACTTTTACCTTTTGCCGTCGAGATCAGTTGAAGATAATATAAAATAATTATTAATTATGACTCCAAAATGAATTATTTTGATTCTCACCTGTATTTGGTCAGCAGCTTTCTTTGCGACTGCAGCATCCACGATGGTGATGTCCAAATTGGCAACGCTTTTTTTCGCTACCTCACTGAACGAAGCTGCATTTACATAATACGTGGAAGTTTTATCACTCAAGTCTATAGGAGAATTAGGAGAGAGTATTCCACTGTCTGTATCACTTACGTTCACTGTTTTTCTAATGGTTCCTTCCCCGATAGGTGATTTTAAAGGAATTCTCGATCTATCACTAATTGGAGATTTTATGTTATTTTTGGAATGCCGCGGACTGTCATCGGGCTTAAATCCGGTATTTGGATCGAATATTACATAATTATCTTTGTCGCATCTTACTTTATTATTTAGAGTTACCGTGTATTTTTTGTTCGGGCTCAAATTTAAAAAGGGATCTTCACTATCTATTGGGCTTTCCGGTATTATAGACTGTATTTTAGGCGTTATTTTAGGTACTGGCTTACCATCAATAGTTCGCCGAATAACAGTGTCATTGGCAAATTTTAGTCTAACATATTCATTAGAAATTGTCCTTCTTACGGGCGATGATAACAAAGGAGATGGCTTAGTTTCCTGTTGATTACTTTTTGCTTGAAAGAAATTAATTTTCGGTTTGTCCATGGCTCGTGTTGGTGAAAACGGTAATTTTAATTTCGAAGTAACTTTTTTCTTAGAATTACATGCGGTCAAATCATTGCATCTTTCTTGTATAGTACTTTTATATACAGGTAATACACTAGATTTCTCTTGTGATGTTGTTGCTTCTTTTGGTAACTTAGGGATAGATTTCGCAATATCTAAAGTTTTATTGAGCTTCTTGATTTGTGCTGTTGTCTTAAGACCTCTATCTTTAGTCTTTTTAAGAACAGACCTTTCTGGTTGAACTTGTTTATCTTTTCCACCTAAAGTCGTGGATGCATGTGATCTAATGAATGTTTTGCTACGATTACTTCCCAAAAGCTCGTTCTGGGTGTTTGACACGATATGTTCATCTAAAGGATTATCTAATATACTGTCAATTACTAAATCAATATCACTACATTCAGAATTACTTTGGGAAGATCTATTTTCATTAATAATACATGATATTCTTTGTTCTACTTCTACTAGGCAATCAGTCTTATCTTCATCGATACTTCTAGAAGTTCCGCTACCGGAGTCTGACGGTGTTTGAGCCTCGAATATCGCTTCGTGTATCTGCACGGTGTGTCTTGATGAATTCTCTGGGCAAGATGATCTTCTTCGCTTAACGGTTCCCGTTGCTGTAGATGGGGAATCCCAATCTAGACTCTGGACTGCGCAATGACCAACACTCTTTTTTGAACGTCTTGGACTTGTCATTATTGATTTATTACATTTTTATAATAATATCACTGAAACATGATTGCACTCTATTTCATTACAGATCGATAAACGTTACGTTTTGTTGGAACAGCGTTCGAATGTCAACACTTTGTTCGGACAGGAAGGGGTGTATCTACACGTTCATTTGTAAAGTCGGACACGAACATACAGTGGGGCTCGATTGTTATCTAATTACGAAGTTGACGCCGATGCCACATGAGTCCGAATCGTGTGTTTCACGTATGTAAACATTTCTATGTTGAGCTGGCGTTCGTAATTACACCCTAACTTTTAATTGTTAGTGCTATTCAATAGTACATTAATATTTCCCAAACCGCTGATTTATTACATGTAAAATTTACAATAAAAATATTCTTAATAACTGATGCGAATGTTTTAAAATACGTTTGCTTTATACTAAGCTTATTAGTTTTCACAAAATAATAAACTTTTTATAACAAATATAGATATACGTTCACAAACATTTAAAGGTTTTAAAATATGTATCACACGTAAATATATGCCCCCCGAAGGCCGACGACGAGACCGGAAGTCAATTTTTCCCATCCGGCCCTGTCTCCTTGCCGCTATCTCTTCAGACCCCGACAAAAAGATTCTTTAATCTGCAGAATACTAACATGTCACTAATATAAATGTTTGTTGACGTAAACTCGTAATGGTAACACCGACAGGAATTTATTACAGAAATCATCACGCCAGGACCTTTGCGAGGTAAGCAAAGAAGACTTGAAAAACAATTAATTTAAAAGTACACTTGGAATATTTATATAACCATGATTTTCGATATGTTCACAAATGAGATAATAAATTAATAGATTTTCTAGTGATGGCTCGGAGTCATGATATGGGTCTGGTTTGAGGCAGTAGGCTCACCAACTATTCCATGGTGGGAGGTAATCGTATCTGATGAAACTTGAGAGTGATGTACACTGCTCTGCCTACCTCCTCGGTAATTACAGGAATGATGTAACATTTGTTACATAGTGTTTTTAAATACAGCAACACTTAATACAGCGATCATTGCAACATTATACAATTATGTTATGTGACGGTTTTCTCACTTCCCTAAACACAATAAAGCGAGACGAGGCAGTTCAGAACAAAGTTGGTAAGAGATTTTGACAAATTGCCCCCAAGCGGCCCGCTGGAGGTAACCTAATTACCCAAAAGTAACTGCAGTAAATAACTCTACCGAGGGCTCTTTTTGCTTGCACTTTAACCAATTAGGAAGTAGTTTTACTGTGCGTTTCGTTTTACGCGCTTATGGGATTTAAAATGATGGTTTTAAAATACACTAGTCAATTATTTATACCAACCAGCACTTAGTGGTTTTAAGCTTTGTCATTTCGAGGCTCATGGGCCTTGGACGCCTCATACCGAAGAAGAGTAAACGAGTTGATGACGAGTGTTTAATTAAAAGTCGAACAATTTTTATTATCGTCATTATCATCAGTTTGTCTCAGTCCGCTGTTGGACATAGGCCTCTTTTGGGTCATGGTGGTAATATGAAATAGTTAATGAAATTGTCAAATGGTGATAATTTAACGATAGCTAATGACCATGATGAACATGTAGCATTAAGTAGCGCTACAATGTTTTAAAAAAAATTGTAATACAAATGAATAATTAAGGTAAAAAATCCTCTCAATTTTTCGCCGGGTTTGCGGCAAAAGAGAAAAAACAATAGATTCTATATAAGTTCTCCCGTATGCATTCACAAAGTAGACGTGTATGATATCAATTTTAGATACCTTCTTATTAGAACATTTGTATCACAGATTATTTTTCATACATTTAGACAACAAATAGCGATTCAAAACATTTCCATTGAAATTCGTTTTAAAATAAAATATATGCACATTAGCAGCCTGAGCTATGTCTCTATATTTTCAAAAAGGGTTAGCTATTCGAATATTTCTTATCGTTACGTTCCCATTCCCTCGTGAATGAAAACAGAAACTTTCACTGCCGGGCCCGTCGCCGTCCGTCTAAGTGATTTACAGGCGCTCTGCGACCCATCCGTGAATATAGCCTCCGCAGCGAAATCCGGTAGGAACCGGGACAGTATCCACAGGCACGACCGATCCGTCATACTACTGTTATTAATCATTAGAAAGAAATTGTATTAGGAATTTTTCAGCCATTTTATCCTGAGCAGATAACCGTAACCAACAATAGATCGATGAAAATTGTAGACGAGGATAATGATTATCTTCGTTCCTATCGAAGTCGTTTTCACCTAAGTATCTTCTCCATTATGTGAAATTTACTTCGTCTGGCTAATTGATAGTATGATAAAGTAGGTATATGCATGCTAAATTACTGTATGAAGCCGATTCCATTAAATAATGACAGTGAATAACAATCATAATTTAAACCATTAATCAATACGGCCTACAAAAATCTCCTCCCCCAATTGACTGCCCTGACTCTGACTGCTGCTCTGGCTTTAAATTATTCTTCATTAAAGAAATAATAATCTAACATTTGACTTTCTCGGCAACTACCATGTACCTAAATAAACTTTAAGATTTTAGTTAATTACAATAACAATTTCAGCTCGTTATGTATCTACATACGTAATACTTTTATCATTTGAATAAACAAATAAACAAATATTATTATTATTATTATTTGAATGGCCGACGACCTGTTTCGAGAAAAGTTAAAGTGGTCAGAATAACGAGAGCTTAATTACTATTGTTAGGTATGGATTGTTTTTCAACAATAAATACTCCAATTTACTGAACATACAGTTCGAATTCTTGCAGCTGATCTTCAAATTTACTGTAAAACATCAAAACCTGTCTAACTCAACTTTCCCGGGCCCGGGAAATTTTCACTTCTTACAGATTCTAAATGGACGGAGTATTAATAATCATGGTGAAGGAACTCGCCTAAGTTTACAGTTTCTTAATGGTAACAATATTCCTTTCCTTATCATAGATAATCTGGCTCGTTCCTATTTTAAGTAATAGAAAGAGACAACTAAATTCAGTGTCGAATTCTAAATTTGAAACAGCCACCCCGACAATATTCGGCTAAATAGGTCAGGAAGGCGAAGTTTACGTCGCAATTTGGCATTAGGGAAACCGAAACGCAGTAAAATCTACGGTATAGGGCTGGAATTAGAAAATTATACGGAGTGCCTTGAAGAGTTACTGAGTAACCTTCCTTTAATAACAAAGGTACGTTGAAGAACATTAAAAAACGAAGCTGATTCGAAAGCAAAAGTTCGGAGCTCTCTGAGTTCGCGGCGACTTGATTGAAATTAACTTAATTTTGACTTTCAGGTGGGTTCTAACTTTTGGCAGTTGACTGCAATTTTAAGTAGCTGAATGAAAAATATGGGTTTAGATTTTCATGAAGTTGTAAGGTTTTTTGTTGATGAGAGTAACAAACTCAAGCAGGCTTAGCGCAGTCATTGCGGAACATTAAAAACTTGACATGTCTCGTTTGCAGATAGGAAATATTGAGCATGAGGGTCTGAAGCGTATCTGAGACAGTTTATTATTATCACACACGTGTTACTACCCCTAGGGCCCAGGTAAAAATTCTTAAAGAAGAACACTGGAATGTATTAAATAGAATACATGTAGAGGAAGTGGAAAGTTCAAAAAATTTGTCGGCATTGTAATCAGTGGACGTCCATACAAATAGAAAGAGCCATCCACAGAGAAACTAGTTAACATTGTGTATTTACGTACATATCGTATACATACGTACATACCTGTAATGTACTTGTGAACTATTTAATAATGTCTCAAGCTTGTTTGTGCCCGGTGCACAGCAATACTCCATATAATATTCCATAGCGGGACGTAAATGTAACTGGTGGACCGTGGGAGTGTCTCTACTCTGCCTACCTCTTCGGGAATTGTAGGCGTGATGTTACGTTCTCAAGCTTACGATCCACAAAACTAAGGATTTTGGTTTCGTAGTTAATTAAAATTAGAACAAAAAATATTTTTTCAATTGTTTTCCTGTTATTAATATATGTACGTTTTATCGATTTTGTTATCTAAGTACATATCTATAATTACATGGAAAGAGATTACGTGAAGTATGAGAAAGAGAAATTATTTGTTCAATAGTTTTGGAATGTTGTGCGCAAGTTGGAATGGTAAGATTTAAACGCGTAGACGGAGTGCACAAAGTTATGACGTCATATAATATGTTACTAATCAATGTAATAAAACGTAAAAATGTATCGTTTACCGTTTAACCTAAAAACTTCAATAGCATCCATACGTAAAACTTAAAGAATTACTAAAAAAATATTTAAGGATTACTATCACACTGCGAGCTCTGCCAGACCACGAGTGCAGCTACATTGTTACAGTCTCCACTATTAAAAGTAATATATGGACCTCAATAAAAGTATTATCCTGGAACAAATTGTTGCCCTTTTCGCGGCCAATAAAACAAACTAATGATTTATGCACAAAGCACACAATGAGGGGAACGCATAGGCGCGGTATTAACGCGGCGAGCTGTCGGAGAAGTATTATTGGCGATAGTGATGAGATACTGTTGAATAATTTGGAATATATTAATGTATTTTGCTATTAAATCTCTCGTGAGATTATTCACATCATTATATAAGTATCGGCTTAACTGGCGTATGTTTTTCGAGATTGTTCAACTATACGAATGTATATACGAGATCTTTCTTCATGTGTTCCCGCGGATTGTAGCGAGGTCGCTATGTAGGCATATAGTTATGTAAATTAATGTATGAAATGGTTGTCGTTTTACAGAGTCATAAAATAGCAGAATGTGTCTAACTACACAAAGCTAACGACACTTCCTTAGAAATGAGCGGTGCTTCTGTACAGATCTGTTTCCGTTTCACTGTTACTTTAAATCTGTTTGTGTACATAATTAATTAAATAAATAGCCAAATAAAAACATGTAAGTTTACTCTAATTTCTAACTTCCGTACTGTAATATGAAAGCAAAGCAAATACACGTGTAATATTAATATTGGCATATTTGATACATAATGGAATAACAAATACTGAAGCTGTTACCCATCCCTACAGCACGTGTCGTAGGGGTATCTCCCCAGCGCTTGGGCCATGCTGCATTCCTGCACTCGCATGCACTTGTACTCGCTCAATTGTGCACGCACGCTCGCGGAGGGCACAGCGCTCAGGGTAAACGTGTTCAAATCCGATTGTCTGGCGGTAACGACCCACCCTACGGTTAAATTTCTTCAGTTCGAATTTCAACGATTAATCCAACATTTCAAAATTTTCACATTTTTTAATTTCGCTTACGTAAAAAACGATTTGGCTAAAAAACTGTAACATATTTATTTGAGTAACAAATTCGTGAATTTTTGGAAATTTTTTTTCGTAATGAAGCTATTTGATATTTGACTCAATGATTACTATAGAAGTCTATGCACATGCCGTGATAACGTTTTCCTGTGCTGAGCGTGTTAAATAGTGCCAAGTCATCAAATGTAGTTAAATATTAATTCATTAGTTGTGGCACGGACGTGTGCAGGACGAGCGATTAGAAATATATGGATGTGCAAAAGTACTTGTTACTAGTAATTTGACAGAAAAATTCCTTGCACTGCTTATTGACTTTTTACGTACAAGGCGCTATAAGTTTTTTCTGGTAACTGTTCTAAAACAACGGTAAGACTGGAATCTGTTTGTTTGTCTGTCCGGTGCAAATTCAGCGTAGCGGCAACTTATATTTCGGAGAAAGATACATATTAGTTTTTAGTGAAAAAGTAACATGTAAATTAGATTTACATATAAAATAATTTAAAACTATCTTGTTATAACGTTCCAAAACAATGTATTGCTATATAAATGAATAAGAATTGTCATCAAAGATCGTTACATACAGATAGACAAATACATCTACGACAAAACGAATGCCCAATGCGGGAGTAGTGTGGGGGAATTTTCGATTAAATATTTAGATGAGATTTTTCGCGATCCATTTATCATGCTCTAATTGTGTAGGGGTTGACGCTCACTCTAATGGAATGCTGTTCGTAGGTCCTTCAAGATCTGCTAATCCTTTGATATGATAATGTAATAAGAAAACAGTGTCGCCCAACTCTCGCCCTTCGAATTGTTTGTATTCCGTGTGTTTCAAGATTCGCGATGTTCATGTTTTTATAAATATATTTATTCATAAAATGTAAACCCGTAACTGGCTGTATGGAAAAATAAAAAAAATGTAATTATGTACCAAGAGCTAAGGATATTGTTAATAAAATAAAATAAAAACTGGAACAAAATAAATATAATAAAATAGTCGCTGGGTACGACTAAAGCTGTCCAATTCGTAAGATAACAGTGTTTTATGAATTTTTAACTTAAAGAATTTGTTTAGACATTCACTGTTATTCGTTAGACTATGGCCTTAACCCTCTCAATATGAGAGAAGACCCATATTCCAACAGTGGAATAACAAATGGGTCGATAATTCACTGTTATTTGGCAACACTATTAAAAATGATTTATAGCGAATATATCAAGACACTATTGACATTCACTGACAACGTCCACTATGCATGTACATGGCAACTAAGAAATTAGATTGTTAAATGAAGACAAATGTTACCCTCTATACAAATACACAATCTGATCAGTTCTTATTTGTTATATTTTGATTTATGTTTCTGAGAACCGCGACCGTTTTAAGTGTGAAAGAGATATTTAACCTGATCGAGATTTGTAGACAACTATTGAATTTATACCGAATTTTATTAAGATTTATCATATTGGAATTATTGTATACTCTTATATATATTTATATTTGATTTAACTTGACATTGAATTACAAAATATACAGATTAAAAATTGTAATTAACATCAAAAACATTTTTGAACATATACATTCCAAAACACAAAGCTTATTCCATGTACGTACATATGAAGAATTCAGGGATCAGAATGTGCGTTGAGACGGATGTTTTTGTATGTGTTAACATAGATCATATTTGCGGTTAGAGTGTAATACGTCAAAAACACTCTCTTTCAGAATACAGTTGAGAAAGTTTGAAAGCATAATTATTCTATGACTACTATAATATTACATGATTTATAAATTATTCTAGGCATATAACTACAACAATAGTTATAGAATAATGATGATTTCGAACTTTATGAACTGTGTTCTGAAAGAGTGTTTTGACAATCTAGTCACAAATGAGCGACATATTGAAGCAATGGTAGACAACCAACACAAGTCAAGTTTCATTTTTAAACATACTCTATTGTATGCACTATTTTGATACTTATAACAACAAATGTGTTAAGAAATACATATAAAGATTATATATAGACAAAATTGGGTTCATACCGGGACGGACATTTTTGGATTTTTCCAACCTAGATTTTCTAGTGGAAATGTCTAGTAATGGCTCGGAGCCTAGATCTGTGCCCGGTACATAACGATAGGTTCACCACCTTTTCTATGGTGGGACGTAAAGGTAGCTGGTGAAACGTGGGAGTGCACTACACTCCTCTGCCAACCCCTTCGGGTCTACAAGCGTGGTATTACGTTTGTTACTTATATATAAAATATAATTAATAACATATTCAGAACATAATCTACCCTGCGTGTTATTTAAAAAATGTACTCAAATTAGAATCTCATTAGCAACCGAAATATGTAAATAAAATGTTGCGTTATGTAATAATGTCATACAATTGTTTTGTAAGATATTGTACACGTCAATATATTATATTAAAGTAGAGAGGTTAATTACTCCTACATCGTGTATTGCGCAATATATTGCAATTTATGGCGCAACATTTGCAATTATATTTCCTGTACTGATGGTACCAAGGTCGGTGTGGCAAAACAGGGGCTAAACGAAAACCTATTTTCTCACACACAATTTTGTTTCTTGTTTGTTTTAATGTATCCAGAAGTCATATTTTTACTTAGTTATAAAATATTTTCTATAAGACCTATAGGTTTTATATTGAAGGTAATGGAGCTTTGCTTAACCTGCACAAGGAATCCGGTAGAAAGCTTTGTAAAGTGTATTACAATAAAAGTTGTTTTAAAACTTTATGGATTTTTAGCAATACTGTTAAATTCTAATATCCATTTCTAATAGTTTTTTTTGAATCTATGCCGCATAAGTGCTATTTCCCGCATAAATCAAACCTAAAAGAAGAGGGTATGAAATTTTCACAGAACTGCCCAATAACATTATCATAATATTTCTAATTTAATACTTTTTCTGTACTACATACTAGAATTTTATGGCAGCCAGAGGAAAAACGAACCCCTACTGAACAGCGCGCAGTAATCCCTCTGCTATGAAGCTCGTTCCTATTTATATGCAGATTCCATGACCGACCATAAGTTATCCGTTCAAGCCACCGGATCATTCCCTTAATGACGCCAGGATAAACGGAAAAAGTACTTCGGAAAGGGTGCTGTTTCACATACATAGGACTCTGTCGAATTAAGCGATGAGCAAGAATCAGCGTTGCAGAATTAATTTACGCGAGGCGACGTTTCGTTTTATTATTAAAATGTTCAGGGGATTGGCAGATTGATTACATTTGTGACGTACCTTGCGCGTGTTTTTGAGTTAATCCGATTATGAGGAACATATAATTTATTGGTATATGTTTTTATACACGTGTGTGTGATTCGGAAGGTCCAGGGCCGGAAGGAGGGTTTAGGGAAGGCCTATGTCCAGCAGTGGACATCTAGAGACTGACGATGATGTGTACATACATCTACAATATTAAAGACAATTCCATATGTTATAAGACCATGAATAACATTGCTTTCTTTCCAATGAGCTGTACGTAATGCTCAATATACTTTCCAATGAGCTGTACGTAATGCTCAATATACTTTCCAATGAGCTGTACGTAATGCTCAATATACTTTTATGCTAATGAAATTGACTTAATCCTAAATATACGTTTGCTTGAGCCAGCTTCATTAGTGCTAATTATATAATTTAACGGGGCTTAGGACGACGCCGGGATATAATTACGCATTCTTATGTGTATATTTTGCTGAGAATTCCGTCTTGAGAAAGCAAATCTGATTAAATTAAACGATATTAAGTTTGGGAGGGAATTTGAGCGAAAATAATGAAAATATTGCCGCGGATATCCCATTACGTCCTCGACGATTACTGGATTAATTAAACACCACCCCTATTGAAACGGTAGCTTTGAGATAGCAAAAGATATTGTGTGTTTTGTTTCATCAAATTTTAAAAACTTTATATGACTACAAAAAAACGTAACATCGCGCCTGTAATTCCCGAAGGGGTAGGCAGGGAGTGTAGTACACTCCCACCTTTCACCAGTTACGTTTAAGTCCCATGGAATAGGTGGTGAGTCTATTGCCATATTCCGGGTACACATCAAGACTCCGAATCTCTACTAGAAATTCTGGATTAAAAAATCCAATAGTACCCAGCCCAGGATTTGAACCCAGGACCTCCCGATCGGCAGTTGCGCTTGCAACCACTCGACCAACGAGGCAGGCAAATATTATACTACTTACATTATTATATGTATTTTACACCCAAGCACTGAATAAATAGTTATGCTTATTACACAAATAATTTTCCGCGTATGGTTCTCTAATGACTTAACGAACCACCCATTGGTTTAATCAATACACGAAATCGGAATAATATTACGTAATTTTTTTAATCAATACTACAATTTGTTACGTTACCACTAAATCTACGTGTAGACGTGTCATTTGTAAATAACAACTTTTGCGTGTAGACTGGGGAACATAAAAAGATCGTAAAATTTTCAGCTGGAATACAAAGCGATTACTGAATAGTGAAAATTCTTATTAAAAAATCACGGCAGGTCTATAAGGACAGAAACATTTGGTACTGTATGTTCTCTACTTACCCCGTAAGAGAGCTCAGAACCCATAGCCCAATGGTTTAGAAATCAACCTTCTACTCAAATTCTCTAAGTTTCAAATCTTGATCTCTGACTTTATACACGTACATATCTACGTTTTTAAAATTAAATATCACTTGTAGCGATTAAGAGACACATTGTGAAGGAATCTACACACCCTAGAGTAGTCATTAATATTCTCTAAAGCGTCTGAACTCTGCCAACCCGAGTTGGCCAACGTAGCAGACTGTGGGTTGTAACCCTTCTCATTTCTATGCGGACTCGTGTCCAAGAGTGGAAAGATAAACGGGTTGATGATGACGCCCGTATACTCTTTAAGTTACTTTTATTTTTTTGTTATTTTTAAGTCAGTATATTACTAACCTAAATAAACTATTCGCTTATTAGTTAATTTTTACGAGCTCTGTGATATAGCGATATATTGTTTTTATCGCATCATTAGTTTGAATTAGTCCACTGCTGGACATGTGTTTCCCCAACAGGGGCTTATGCCCATAATCCCCACATACCCGTCATTTGTTACCACTAAATTGTAAGGGTACATGGAGAACTGAATAATTGAACCCGAATTAACAAAAATAAAAAATTATGGTCGCTAACAACTCATTAATTGAATCCATATTAACATAAATAAATAAATGAAGGCACAATGAGAACCTATTAATTGAACCCATATTAAATTAGGATTTACTGACAATGCCAGCAGACAGCAGAAAACAGACAGCCAACTGGTCAGCATAAGCCCATTGTAACTCAACAGGAATTATCCCCAAAGGAAAATGACCGACGTCCCACGCACCATAAATTTAGACTTTAAGTAGACAGATTATAGAACATCTCGTAATGAAAATACTATAAGATAAGGCAGTAAAACAATCAAATTATTGAGTGACACATGTGGTATTTAATTTGTAAATGAACGTTAGGTGCCGTATTGAAACATTTGTGACGTACAATGCTTACAAAACGGTGAAACATTTTACTATTAAAATTTAATTTTTTTATGACCAAAGGCAAAATGTCATAGGTTTTTAAGAGTTAAAATTATTATTATTATAGCATCACGCCCGGTCCCTAAAGGTGTCGCAGCGAACACCGAGTGTTTATATCGAACTCTCTCAGCAGCCAGTAATAACTAGGCAGATCTATGTTAGAGATATGAAGCAAGTAGTGCTCTCTGTCTAACCCGTAAGGGACCAGGCGTGATGATGTGAATAATAACTTTATGGCATTTTAACAGCATTTAGTATGGTACATAAGCCTGTAACTCAACAGGTTTTGACCCTGATCTAAAATGACCCGCAGTCGACAGGCTATAAATTAACAAACAACCGCCAGTGCCGTTTACCGCCAACCACTTATTTAACTATACACCCAACTGAAAATAAAACATCGAGCCTTGTAACATGAACGCGTATGCTTTTATTGCAGTAAGGGGAGTTGACGTGCATAGTTTATCTGATGATTTGCAGCTGTCAATTGTCATACTATACGATAGGTGAACCGAATAGAGGTGAATTTTGCTTACATTTCGGTTGTTTAGACAATATTTACATGTTTTGATATTTGCAAAAAGAAAAGTTATTATTATTATATCATCACGTAGGACCCTTGAGGGGTAGGCAGAGAGCACCGAATGCCAAGCATCTATATTCTTAGAGACCTGACGTTTTGTTCAAAATCATACGATAATGATCCCGATTGTTTTAAATACGCACGCCGATTTTAAGGATTGTTTCGGAAAACCTTTTTTCATCTCTATAGCTCTTTTACTAAAAGGTACATATGTACATATATAGTACTTGTACGAATAATGAAATGGCACTGCCCACGCAGTCGTTTATTTATATATTTACTTCATACTCCTCTGGCATTACCAGAGACCCTATACATATACATACATGACAGTTATATTTCTTGTTTAATAAAATAACATTAATATTAACAATCATAATAATATAATAATAATAACAGTATTGATTAATATAATAACAATATTTGTAATAATGACAATAATTCAAAAATAAAAATACTACGTTCGAATTCCGTGCAATTTTCAAATTTCGAACAGTCGATTCTCAAAAGTGAATTCGAACGATTCGATCATTTGCAGCTAAATAGCGATTCATTAAATATACAGTAGCCAAACCACATGATTGAATGAGCAATTCCCAGCAGCGGAATAGTTAGAAATCAATATAGGTTAGTGCGAGAACAGCTTAATCAATCGTTTTTACGTTTAATTCTATGCTTTGTTTTAACTAAAGGAAAACAAGGAGAGAGCTGTGATGAGCGATTCTTTTACCTATGTGCCTACATCTGAATAAAAATACGTATTTTAATGTAGGAAGAATCAGTTTTTACTATTAGGATTGGCTGGTAAATATTAATTGGTTAAAAATGTTTAAATAAAACGTTTGTTCTAAATAAAAAAAATCTTATTTAATTCCAGAACAATCGTATGGTGTTTTGTTATACCGTGTCCTAAGCGAGTCAATCTATTCAACTATCTATGAATATTTACAAATCACTTTTTCCAGAAAACGACTTTACTTTCAGGCCAGAAGATTACTAGAAGATCACATTAATTTTTCGTCGGCATGGTAACTATAATTGTCAGGGTTTGATCAACGAATACCAGTATCAACAGACGGTACATCCCAAGTGATTCTTCAGGAGTTCTAGTTTTCCCTTGTACCAAAGTATTTTTACTTCACTATTGAATAAATATAAGATGTTTCATACAATGTCCTTTTTGGAAATGAAAGTCTTCAAAGATTCAACGTCAATTATATGATTCAATCATAGTAAATATTCATGAATCAGTTTACATAGATCAGATAAGGTACGCTTCTGTTCACGATAAGCAGATGAGCTGTAAGAAGACAATGTTAGTTACATTTACGCAAGCGATGTTGCTTCATTCTTAAATCGATTAGCAATTACGCTTGTACGAAATTCTAACAAAGTTTCTGATGCTTCAATATATGAGGCCATGTTGGAGGGGTTTGAATTAAGTGTATTGTGCGTTTCATTTTAAAAGAAATATAATTGTTTTTGTGATATTGCTGGGTGCGATTATGCACACAATTGACAAACAAAGTTTGACAAGAGACTCAGTCTCTTGTCAAACTTTATTCCCCACGATATATCTATACATAAATACAAATTATCAAACACCTAGGTATATATAATATTGTTAATATTCCTACTACAATTTCTGTTCTCCTCATGGTTACTGCATTTATATACATTACTAAGATTATTTAAAATGTGTATTAATTGATAGTAAAAAGGATTTTAAGTACTTGCTGATTAATAACAAGACTTTATATTACTGTAACATATTTAATAAAATCACGCCTGTATTTCCTGGCAAGGATAGATACAGGATTGTAATACGCTCACACGATCCACCTGTTGAATTTTACGTCACACTATGGAATAGGAGATGAGCCTATTATATACCGGGTACGAATCAAGGCTACGAGCGACTTCTGGAAATTCCAAGTAAGAGAAACTTCCATAGTATCCGATTAGGGATCCAGTACCTGTCAATTAAAAATCACGTTTGCCATTCGACCAATAAGGCATTATTTTTAAGAAACACGTAGAAAGTATAAAGGGATAAAAGATTCAAAATAAACTTGGAACTATTCAACAAATATTAATAGCAAACTTGCAGCAGCAGCCGTAAATCATTACCCGTGCTCAACGGAAGCGTACATCTTTGAACTCCACAAGGACTGGCACAAAAGAGTAACTTGGCTGAATGAAATCAAATGCATTTCTCCGCTGCATGAAAAACGGTTTCACAGAAAAAAATTTACGCTTACGGGTTTCAATTGCCCGGTATTAATAGACGTTTGAAGTTTGTCAATAATAATGTTCAATTTCTTTGAGCTTGGAATATCGCAGATTTTTTGTTGTTTATTAAAGTCACAAATTACAGGTTTGCTTTTAATATTGCATACTATTTTTGAGTCTACGGAAACTATACAGAAAACGTTTTACAATTCGCTGAAAATTGCAAGGAAATTAATACCAGATAGATATTGAAGAATGTAGAAGAAGGCCCTGAGGCACGTAAGGACAAAAATACGAGTATTTGGTAATCGACACTCTCTGGCTACGCCGTAAGTGCCTTGTCGTGACAATATAACGGTAAGAACTTTAGCTACATAACTATAACTACACTAACATAACTAAATAAATGAGCATTTCATTTAATATTATCAAAAATCCAACAATTGTGCATTAATTAACAATCCGTTGACGATATCGAAGAACAAAACCATTAATGATTGCGAAACAGATCGTAATAAAAATCGATCAAACTTCAAACTCGCATAAAATTCATGACACTTAAATCGCTTGACGTCTAAGATTTCGTGCGGAAATCAAATAAAAAAGTGAAGTAATTAAAACGGCATATATTTACGATCGGAGACAACGTGTGCTATGAGGGCGGGTTGTTATAATTTACGACTGTCCTTGATTTTAACCCCGTTTCACTAACCAAACTTCCCTACCTGCGACTCTAATGTGTTGCCAGCGTACGAATTTACGCACAAAGTTCGGAACAAAATTGTGTGACTACATTCAATAAATCATACACACGTATAGTATTTGAGAAAGGGTGCAGTAATTTAGGCTACATTTGTAAAGGTTTTAATAACCATTATCATTACACAGCCGTTAACAGTGAAATAACATTGTTTTAATAATTATTCTATATTTATTTCTCATCAATGACTGTGTTATATTTAAATTGAAATTAGATATGATTTAAATTACAGCTTTACTGTATTTTTTCCAATTTAATATTCATTTGTTTAACTGAAAAATAAATTATTTGCCATGATAAAATTATTCTTAAAATAAGTAATTCTGCTCTTACGGATAATTTGCTGTAACAGATTTCACCCGTATTTATATACATGATTAAACTATATATGATTTTTTGGTAAATGCCTTATAGTTTTGGACCCATTTGAAGTCATCCTTATGAGCTCTGCTGATTCCTGCGAGGGCGCAGCAAAATTTACATTTATAGGTAGCATTCGGAAATACGCAGTGAAATAGTAAGAAGAGAACCCGCTAAAAGTTACTTTTGATTTATTGAAGTTCAAAGTTCTGGTTGGTTTTCTCTTATAATTAATATTAAATTTGAAATTTTAGAAGTTGTCCTACATTTTAAGGCCGAAAATAATATTTTTGTTATCTGTATTTATAAGTTTGGTTATTTTTTAATTACGAAATTCTTAAATAATTGAAAAAATTGAGAAAACTTGGATTTAAGTCTGTTCCATAAAAATCTATAAACTAAGGTAATTATAACAATTACCTTATACAAAAATATATAATCCACTTGATTTTCTACTTTTTTTTTTGAGACGTAACCTAAACCATTCGAGACCTATACCAATATAAACATTATCAAAAACCATATAATGTACTGTGAACCTTTGTCGTGAACAAAATATCGATTTTCCATTAAATCTATTGATTATTTTTTCACGTTAATGCTCTCTAATATCTAACCATTATATTTACATTATCCAGTCGATTTATTTGTCGTCAAAATGTGCCTCAGGCTTCAATCGTTTAAATTATTCATTTCGATATGAACACGGGTCATCAGTGTTGCCATGTGTTTGAACCTATCTACAAAATTTGTAAAGAAGTAATTCTACCGAAGCGATTAAAAGGAATTTGTTCCGCATTATAACACTTAAATAACTACAGATAAATTAAAACACTAATGTCTTGCTGGATAACTAAATACATTAAATTACTCATAATAATTTCTATAATTTAAAATTTGCCATTTATAACTTTAATCCTCTTCATTTTCTACGCACTTTAGAGCAATAACAAAATTTTCATGTTAGAAACAAATTTTGTTAGAAAATAGCTGTATAACTTATAAATCGCAAAATTCAATATTCAATGTACTCTATACGACAAAAGTAACATTTGCTAAGAAACTAATGTTAGCATAAGTATTGTGAAAAAAGTATTTTAACACCAACACGTAACGAAGTTGTTATATCGGACACTATGGTGTTGTATCTCATTGAACGGTATATTTTTCTATTATTCGATAAGTTAATAAGTAGGCAGCCCACCCGATGGCGACTCTTTATTTGTACTTGTACACTCTCATAACATGGTTTCCACTTATTGGTTTTTGTTCTTATTATTTTTGTTTTTTGTTCTTTTTCTAGCACTACTTCGTGTTACGATTTCTTCTTTTTCCTGTCATGTTGCCAGCTTTCGCTTCGGTTACATTAACTCAATCCGTTAGTTTACGAGATTTTCGATATCGACGTCTTACCCGCTTCCAGATCCGAACGACGAGCGCTCAATAAATAATGTCAAAGCGTGCTAATATTGTCGACTCACGCGACCAATTCCGACAATATTAACTCTCATAATGTTTTCAAATTTATTATTACTAAATGATTGATGACATCCCTTAACATGGGTTATAAAATATAACAGGTGAAATATGTAATAGCTCTTTGCCTACCCCTTCGCGGATACAGACGTGAGTTATGTTAAAAACTAATAAAAAAATGCGAATTTTGTTGCAGGTCCAATACAATGTTCTAATTCAAAGCAAAATAAAATTATATATTTACATTACTTTAAATAAAAAAATTAAAGGCATAATATAACTCTCGGCTCAAACTATTTTGTTTTTACTAATATAGTACCGTCACATTGTGTTTGTACGCGTGTGGGCTTTATGCGAACATGGCTACGCCGAACTATTCGTGTACCCTCGATCCACTGTTATTCAACCAGGGTAGTAGACTGAGCACCTTAAACTTTACCTTCCAGAGAGCGGGCATCAATAATGGAATGATAAAGAGTTCATGATAACGATGATCGTCATGTTTTATCTTAATGTCTATCGCTGACAAAAATATAGATAGATATATCAGACAGTACAGAAACAGTACAGTACAGAAACGTCAACATTTCTTACTACACAGATGAATAAAAATATGAAAAGATTACTGACATTAACCAAAGTAAACGTATGTATATTCACTTGCTCTTTCAAATGAACTATAATTTTCGCATGGGAGCTAAAATGTTTAAAACAAAAATGTATATAATTCCTAATACAAGGATCACAATATTCGGCATTATCCCTACAAGCCTCTTTAGCTCAGTGGTAGAGCACTGGTCTCGTAAACCAGGGGTCGTGAGTTCAATCCTCATAGGAGGCAAACACGGTAAGGTAAACCTTTTGTTTTTATTACTCCACTATTTATAAGCAAAGATATTCAGATGAAAAAATAAATTACTGTATACAAAAAATGCCAAATTATCTATTTTTTAGATTGTTATTGAAATTCAATCATCTGAATATTAATATTATATTAATTTGTGTATACCGAGGAATTATAGAAAAATATTTATATATATGTATATGTACACACACACACATATATATATATATATATATATATTGTATTTATAACAGAGAGAAATACGATGTGCCTTTTAGATGACGGGTTCAATCGAATATCATTTCATAATCATATCTGAAAGCCTCAAACGGTGTATGTACTGGTATCAGCAGACCGGAACGAAACGATCTGACATTTTAAGGTATTTCTGCTTAAAAACCCCGAAGGCAAATCGCTTACATATGCTTGTCAGGTGCATCGGCAATTTTATTGGGCGGAGGTAGCCACCAGAAGAGGGGTCTAGACAGGCCGGCGGAGACCGGCGGATAACTTGAAAACCTTTTATTTTATTGCCCTCTTCAAACGATTTTCCCGTGCCTATTATAACGCTAAGTAAGCACGTACACTTTTAATGTTTTTTTATTATTTGCTAGCTCGTACACGGATTTTGGTAATGCCCACATTTTTATCACGATTGCTAGCAATAGGAACGAATAATGTTTCATGATTAATTACATAGGACCATTAATAGTCCTTATAAAGGATCAGTAAACTTTTTTGTGTTCCATTAGTAATTTATTAAAAGTCCAAATTTTTTTTTTTCATAAAGCAAACATATTTTACAGCGATCTTTGTTTTATTTCATTTTGTTTATTGTTTGGTATCAACAATTTTCTTCTAATACAACCCTTCTCTCAATATCAGTAATATTGTACAAATCACTAAGCGAACGTTATCTCAACATTATTTAATTACCAAGATAATATTAAAAATCAGAAAGTCTAAAGCTATTAAGATTTAAAAATGTTTATATTTTTGAAGCCCGTTTCGCTAACGAAGCTTCATCTACAATAGTTTGTTACCAATAACTCAGGATTTTCAATGAAGGCACGTTTTTCGATAGTAATAAGCTGTATTAAAAATCTGTCGACCTGAAGAATACAGCGGAAAGTTGCTGCATTCCGAAGAACCAGGACCGGAATGTTTAGCGCCGAAGGCCTATGTCCAGCAGTGGACAACCAAAGGCTGGTGATAAAGCTTTATTTGAAAATACTCATTTAATTCAATAAATTAAATACTCATTGGACAGGCTATAACACTTTTCGTCTGGCTGTTTATTAAAAGATATTAAAAATGAAAAAAAAAATTAGTTGTCGTTTGCAAAAAAATTAATAAAACATAAAAAGTTATATAATTATGGAGGAATCAATTCTACAATTTTCCTACGCTTGTTTACAAATCTTTTGCCACAGACAGAAACCATCGATACGGTGTTATATCGATCCAGCTTAAGCCCTGTACGTAAGCCAACCTCAAATGGCTAGCACTAAAGACCGAATGTCATTATCCCGAGAGCCACGTACCAATTTGAGTGTCAATTTGAATAACTAAGTGTAGACATGCATTTGATCTGTTGTGATATACAAAAATACATATATTATACAAAAGGTTTTCTGAGTATTTGCTGTTATACCTGAAAATTTCTATTAAACATTAATTTAAAAACAGAACAGAGTACATAGGGATACATTGTAGGTATTTGCATATATTAAGACGTACAATATTTTAGTGTGGAACTTCTCTGTTAACTTGCAATTTCAGTTGCAAAAAAATATAAAATAAAAACATTTAAGAGTACGCATTTTCCAACAAAAGGTCTTACACAATGCTTCAGTAACACAAACTGCCTGAAGCATGTAAAGCGCTTGTTTAAAGCAGCACGAGGAGTCTCAACATAACTGGAGCTGAACGAATGTTGTTGAAAACTTAAGATAAAATCTACGTACCTTAAGATAACATGCTTATGATGTTTTGGTAATTAACAGTAGTTTTATGTATGTAGGAGCAGTTTGATTTTAAAGTAAACAAAAAATCAACAGTTAAATTCCACAGTGTAAATCTCTTCAACGATTTAATCCGTAACTTTTGTGTTGAACTATTCTGTACTCTACATACAATGAATACTATTATGAAAACAACAAATATATACACATAAAGGCTGAAGAATTGGGAAGCGAAAGTAAACGATAAAAGTCACAGATGAGCCATGCACTGGGGAGCTATAAACTGAGCGGACAATTTGTTTAATCAAAAACAAATGCACGAGTGGGCCGCCCCCCGCCCCTCCAGCCCTAACTTTGTAACATGACACTCTTTGTTTTTGTTTTGTCATCCCGCCGAATGAGATTTGTTTTGTTTCAGCGCCTATTGTAAACAGTTATCTTGTGTTGAGATAACTATGCAAGTCCAAACCACTATTAATAAGGTAGAAAGTAAAACACACATTTTTGTAGCTAATGTCATAAGTTTGATAACAAGTAATAACAACCCTTCTGTATTCCTCGAAAGGGTAGGCAGAGGAGTGCAGTTCCCGAAAAGATGGGCCCAGGTGTGTAGTATATTCTACGTTTCATGTGTGATGTTATACGTCCCACCACGGAATAGGCGTGAACCATTGCCATACACTGGTCACAAATCCAGACTTTAAAATACTACTAGGAATTTCAAGTTAGGAGAACCTAACAGTGTCGACCCGAAGATCGAACGAACACTCGACTAACGAATAATTCTGATAATAATTCTAATTGGCATTAAGATTATTAATATCATAGTTTGTAAAAAGAAAACAACACACATAGAAACGTCGGCGTCGCGTCGAAGGCGAATTTAAGTGTTGTAAAACTATTTATTATTATGAAATCATACAACATTTATTTAATTTCATCTCACGTGGGCGTGAGTGAGACAATTGTTGAACATCTCATTAGTAGATTGTCTTTATGTAGCAAGCACCCGGTCTTTTTCAGATCATACGACTTATCGAAAAAAAACAAAACAGATGCAGCAATATTGACAGAAAACTTTTTCAGGCGTAGTCAAGAACATAATGAGTCCTTGAGAGAATTTTAAAACATTATAACATACTGTCAATAAATAATTCCGCCAGGTCTCTTACGGGGTAGGCAGAGTTCACCGAGTGCTAAATTTCTCTATCTTTTCAGAGCTGACAAGTAACAATGACCTTTATAGAATATAGAATAATATTGGTCGCAAAATATTACGCGGATTAAAAAAGTAAACGAAGCTAGCGTACGTTAAACACGAAATTCAATGGTCCGTTAATAGCATTTATTTGTTCACATGAAAATGGAATCATACATCGCGGTGCGTGTCCATCAATTAATTGAACACGTCTGACAGAGTAAATACTCCGAACGTCAATTTATTTCCTCTGCGCCGAGCGCACCGCTACGACCGTAGATGGTACAACCGGAATGTACGAAAAATCGTCGACTATTTTGCGTAACGTTTCTAGTCACGTATTCAACTATAAATAATAGTTAAAAAAAACTAAAAACACGCTTGTATTGCTAATCGAACTAAAAACTAGAAAATATTTTTTAATGACAAAGAGATTATATTACAGTAGCAGAAGATCGAACAACCAATCATAATGCATCGCCTCAAACTGAAATTATAATAACATTTAAGTTATTAACAGAATAATTCAATTCAGAGTAAAAAGCGTGGGGTGCTTGAAATTTTACATTTTACAATCATTCTATTGGCGACCATCTATGAGAGAATAGTTATGAACCGTAGTCAAATGCAAAGTTCCATATTAATCAGACTTCTGGAAATTGGTGAAAATTGAGCTCAAAGATTCCGTTACATACATACATACATACATAGATACAACCCAAGCTAATAAAAGCGTGTTAAAAGTATTAGCATAGGCCATTTACTTCCCAGTTCGGGCAAATTACTAAGTAGCTCTGAATCTGGATTTGTGCCCGGTGTAAGTTAATAGACTCACCACTTATAACTGGTGAACCATGGAACTTATAACGGGTGAAAAATGGAAGTACTGTACTTCCTGCTAACCCCTTATTACGAGTAATATGACAGTTATCCGAAACAAATCTCATACAAACAGAACCGTATTACACATGCTACGCTCAGAGCGCTGTAGCATTTATAAACGGACAAAAATTTCGTTACATATTTTGCTATTCGGATCACGTTTCCGGTCCGCTCTCCGTCATATAATAGTTATATCTTTATCCAATCTAGGCTCCAGTCGCTCGTGATAAGTTAGACAGCCACAGCCAAGATGAGAATTGGAGTTGAGTCATAAGCGTATATTACATTATTATTGTTTAGTTTCGTTTTCTCTAGAATTATTTCTACCTATAATAATATAGTATTATTAAACACAATAGGCTCACCATATTCCACAGTGGAAGGTAAATGCAACTGGTGAAATGTAACCGATGAAACGTCTTCACAAAGACCAATCTGCTTTTGTCTTAGATTGGTTAAAGTAAATACACAAGTCAACCAATACAAACGCAAGTATAGCAAGTATATTTACAAACAGGAACAAATATTGTCGCATTGTGTCGTTATTCGAGGCACGGCGGCGCGGTCACGTCGCCACCCAATAATTCAACACTGACTCATCCTCGCCTCCTACAATTTTCACTTGGGAATATCAAATAATCCATATTAAATTTTCATACACTCTGTACGCATACGGCACACCGGTGCTCCAATCAGTTCTGCTGAAATAGACTTCCGAAGTCTGTTTCGGTTGCGATTGTTCATAGAACGGTGCGGTGGAAAAATCGAACTGCTCTAACGTATGGGGTTT
>DWJK01000310.1:0-23733 GCA_018248815.1 Croniades pieria auraria
CATCAGCCTATCTCTGTCCACTGCTGGAAATAGGCTTCCCCCAATGAGCGCCATCGCGCCCTGTCCTATATTAATATTATCGAGGTTATTGTTAAATTCTAAGTTTTTATAAAGTGAAGTATGTATTAAGAAAGTAAAGTTTATATTTTATGTAATGGACGCAAATACAACCAACAAAACACAGCGTTCTATTGTTTTTGTAAAAATTACGTTATTTGACGTGAATGAACTGCAAAATTCCTAACACGAAGTTTAACACGATTTTCATATCATTCATAGTTCTAATTTCAGACAATAAACTATAAATACATTTGAAAACAAAGCGATTTAGTTTTAGGCATCGCAAAGCACTTTTCCTTCTAGTGATTAGCGAGGGAAAAGAAACCATCGTCTTGTAGCATCCATTTAAGTAAGCATAATGTTGATCTGACGTGTGATAAGCTTTAACAGCACGGAAAGGCTATTTCAATGTAAAATAGAAAAGGCCGGGTGCAAGGTTGGTTCCAGCGCGTAAAGGTTAAAACCCATCGATCGCCAACGCCGCTGGCATCGTCCTACTGGCATATGATTAAATTCTGTTGTGTATGTCCACTACGTACTCGCTAAGGGGTTGAACAACATATATCTCGTGTAGTTTTACGTGACAGTTTGTAGTGAAATATCCAATTATATTGCTTACTAAGGTTATATTCGCTTTCATTGTTTCACGTGCGCCAGCTCTCTTTGTGTGTCAAGGATAAGTTTTATTGAGTTTTGAACGTTTTAATGACGATTTTCTATTTGTTTGTACAACGTATTGGTGTTGTTGTTTTACTCAGTGTTTTAAAAAAATGTGACTGAGTTTTTTTTCATTAAAAAAATATGTATTTTTGTTTATAGTTTAATGTTGATTATTAACGAGTGGATTTTAATTGTATGGACACGGACAATGTACAGATACCTATATCAGTACATGTAAACGATTAACTAGGAAAAGCTTGAACTCGTTTGAAAAGCGTTTCGCTCGCTAATGCATAATATAATGAACATTTTGCAATGAATTTGTGGCGGCGAGATGTAATATTTGGGAATGAGGTATTTTTAAAAAACAAGAGACGCGTATATTGGTAAAAGTGATGAGTAATTTTTCTCGGAACCGTTTGTACAGTAGGAAATACCAATTGGACAGTGGTACGCAGCAGTCCGTTCGGTTAGACGATTAAAAATAGAAGATAGGGAACTCGGCCACTGCTCCTGCTATTTCTGATTGAAACCTGCGGCGGAATCAAGAACACGGAGAGGTTTATTAGAACTGTTTACAATGAACACGTATTGCCAATGGAAACGAATATTCAAAAACGTCCGCCGCGGCCTGTTGAGATTCGCACGTTATGTAAGTTCTCGTGTTCTTTCAAATATTTCTCTCTCTTGTTATATTTCTTTTGTCTAATAAATTATTCTGTAACCTTTTATCGTATATGTGACTTGAAGCTGTAAAAAATACATGTGATCGTAAAACGGAACGCAAATATATTATTAACTATATTATGGCTTATTGCGTTGTATTTTACTTTCGCAATTGTTAGACGTTATAACGTAAACTAAGTTTAAATTGCGTAATTAATGTCAATACCAATTAAAGTAGAGTAAAAGATTAATATTTTTCACGTATAAATATATATTTTAGACAGAGTTCGATCAATACTAGTCTTAAGTATCTGAGTGTCTGTCGGTGTTAATATTCAGCTGTCTACTGAATAATAGAGCGCGTTACATGTTTTCCGGACGTTTCTTGACTTTATAGCATTATATTTCTTCGTGCATATAATTTCACGAAGAAAATAGGAAATTATTTGTATATTTTATTCTAATTAACCTCAAACTAAGAGCTAGCAGGGGTACGTAATGCCTAATTGCATTCTCTGCCAGTCAATATTGATTGATGAAGAGAACGCCAGATGAGTGCGTACTTCATAATTCACAATAAATTATTATACGTATGTTTTTGTTCACAGGAAAAATGAAAATATTCATAGTATATACGTGTTTCGTTGTATTTAAATGTTGCAGTCAACAATATTTTAGCTTATAACTAATTAATTTTAACTATTCCGTGTCAAGCCGGTTGACAGAAAATGAAAAAAATAGATATGACATTCGTCACTCTACTTGTCTCTGGATGTCTGGTTTCTCGACGAGACAGCTGTACCTAGATGTTAGGTGCGACCTATAAAGTCAAGAACACATTTTTACCGCCAAATATTTGTTTCACAATTAGAAATAAGATAATTTTTCAAGCATATTTGCAGTTTCATTTGTTTATGGGACGTTCAAATTGATATTCCGGGTTTGATGGTAACATTGATTCAACGGACGTGTTAATACAATGAAATGATTAATTATAGATAAGGTTAGGCTTGTTTCCGTATTTTAGAAACGAACTTATATTATTTGTATTGTCTATGTTCGGTTCTTAGGTATTAGTTACAATTAATTAGTCAGAAATTACTTATTACAGAATTCGAGAAAAATAGGAACAGAGACATAACATATTAGGAAAGGAATATAAAAATAACAGCTTTATACAGTAAAAAAAAATTTTTTGAGGAATTAGCAAATCTACTTCTTTTATATATACCTGAAGTTATATTTAATCTGGTGTATATAATATTTGTCTATTAAAAAAAATATGCCTGTATATTCTCATTTAATACACTACATTTTAAAATAAATACGTTAATTAAACATCATTTGCATTAACTTAAGTTATCAGTTTTAAATTATGAGGCTAAATAATATACAGACCAATGTCCTAACTATATTTATAATTAATAATAATATTTTATAAATATTAATTTTAAAAATTCGGTTCCTGAACTATCTCGCTGAACTAGTGGTTTCAAGGTCGATTTTTCTGGTTCGGTAGGTTCTACATATTAATAGGTCCTGGATTTGATTCGACATCATTTGAAATTCCCAGTGATCGGTCTGATTCTGGATAGGATTCATGGTGGTTCATGATTCATTCTATCACGGTGATACTGATAATGGGAGTACCTACTCATTCGGGAATTTTTCACATTATAGTCACAATTAAATAATAGTCATTGTTTCCGAAATGTTTTCATCCATCACTTTTCTTTCCAGGGCATGGCGACCACTTCGAGGAGTAGGCGAAAGGTATGTATATAATACATGTTTATTATTGTCATTATCATTTTACCTGGATTAGTTACGGCTACATTTTCAACCTTGGTCGTAAGTGAGGAAAGCAAATGAGCACGCAATAATTATAAGAGGCTTCTACTGCCAGTCGCCAACTGCGACCGACCTCGAACAGTGGGGAGTATCGTAGGAATAAAACTATTAGCGTTAGTTAATCCAGTTAGTGTAATTTTATTATAACATTATTATTTAGCAGTAATAGCCTAGTGGTTAAGAATTCAGCCTCTCACTTCGTACTGGGTTCAAATCCATGGGGCGCAACTCTTAACAAAAGTGCGTTTTAAATTTAAATATCGCTTGCTAACGGTGAAGGAAAACATCGTGAGGAAACCTGCACACCTTAGAATAAAAAAAAAAATTCTGAAGTGTGTGAAGTCCGCTAACCCGCACTTGGGCAGCGTGGCGGACCACGGCGTTAACCCTCTCAATATGAGAGGAGACCCATATTCCAACAGTAGAATGACAAATGGGTCGATCATTAATTTTTATTATTATTATTTACTGTTAATTTAGTGTCAGGAGTGTTAGATATAGTTGTTTCGGTGATATTTTACCAGCTGAATTTGTTTTTCCACCTACCCTCTACTAAACATCACCTCATCATCTTCTTTATCAGCCTATTTCCATCCACTGCTGGAGATAGGACAAACATCATCTCTAAACAATTAATAGGTCCTGTCCGTAAAACTCCACTGGAATCTGAAAGAAAATTGGTATGGATCAGATCTTCTTATTCATACACGCTAGCCATTAAAATAGAACGTGAAAAAATCCGCCTTCTTTTTTAATTTGCCAAATTCATGAAGCCGCCCTAAAATTGTCGAGACATTTAAAGTATTCTATGTTTAGCTTTTACACTTTTACTACTTATCATATAAATGTCCCATTTAAATATGTTTATTCGTTCCGAAAACTATCTCGGACAAAGAGATGGACAGACGAAAATAAAAAAAGTAAAGTAAAAATGTCTCTATGGATTTAGGACAATGCATTATTTTTAAACTACAGACTAAGTGACAATAATTAGCTGACAATTATTAATAATATTGATTACACGTGAGAATAAATCTATAAAATAGCGAGAATAAAACATATGTATTTAACAGTTTTTCAAAGTAACTGACATTGCGAGCTTTCAATAAAGTTCAATAAACTTTTAATTGAATAGAATAACAGAATCACAGAGGAACATACACATACATATAACACTCGAATACACAATATCATAAAGTGAAGTATAAATTAACATAATTCCACTTTCGTGTATGTAACGAAACGTTCGCTCAAACCTTTGACGCGTGAAACAACCTGCGGCGTCCAAACAATTCCAGATGGTAACAGTTATGGAACCGTTTTGGAACTCTCAACCCGCGGCGTCCCGTCGCTGGAATGTCCGGAATCTTTTACAACCCACTCGTTTCACGGTCTCGTGTAAATATGTCGTCTATGTTGACAGTAACTGCAACTATGTGTGCAGATGCGAATTTTGAAATATTTCGCGCTCTTTAAATTTATCTACTTTGTAGATTTACAGCTTTATAAGCGTTGACATCTTCGTCTTAAGCTCTGTTTTTGAAGTTTAAATAAAACGAAGTAAATTAAAATGTCGTTAATTGTATGTTACTATTTGTTGAATGTAGAAGAAGCAGGTGGGGCCTGTAAGGATATAGATATTTGTCAATGATTGGTCTCTGACTACTTCGTAAGGTCCTTGCCGTAATGATATACTAATAATAATACTAATATTATAATATATCTGTAACACAAAAATTCAATATTTAAAGAAAGAGGACTTTCTATTTATTTATCTTTAAGTTAGTTCTGTTTTCTACGCATACATCATGTTTTATGAGTAATGCTTAAACAGCCCTTTTAATTACTCATTATTTTACATAATTTAATTGGATTACCATTATTTTATATATCATTTCGAAAACTTTCTTATCATGTACAGTATTATTCACTATTGATGACAAAGAAAAGTGATAAAAAAAAACAATCATCATTTTAAATTTCTTTTTTATTGAATATTATTAACACAGCTATCGTATTAACTTCGTTGACGTAATCAAATTAAAATAACGGCCGTGATGAGTCATTAATTTTAATAACTGGTAACCATTAAATAATTGGTAACCATTTAAATATTTATAAAAATCGATCGCTGTTAAACAGTAGCAGGTGTTATTTTATATTGCTACGCTTTTTGTGATGAGCTACGAATTAACGTAGAGACCCCTACGGTACTCTAATTTAATATCTTGTAGACGGACCTAAAAATATATTCCATTCTTTAAACAAATCTTCGACATTGAGAAATTCTTAGACACTCTCAAATACACTCGTGTATTTGGTACAAATTAATTAATGTTAATGCTGGACATAGGCCTCTCTAATGGCACGCCACTGAGTTCGATCTTCAGCTCTTCACATCCAACCACTGCCAGCTACTTTGCGTATATCGTCACTCCACCTAGCTGGAGGGCTGGAGAATAAAATATAAAACACTAATTTCATTTACACCGAAATTTTTATGGGTATGGCAAATATATACACACCAGTTGATTCGACTACCTGAAGAAGATGGCGGGAAGCCGCTAGATTCGGAAGGCCCAGGACCAGAAGGAGTGGCTCCGATTAGAAGAAGCCTATGTGCAGCTGTGGGCATCTAGAGATTAACGATGTTGATGGAAAATACGAAGAAATATGTAGGTTATAAATATCACGTTATCATATATGACTGCCTCGTTGGTCGAGTGGTTGCAAGCGCAACTGCCGAACGGGAGGTCCTGGCTTCAAATCACGGATCGGGTACCAAGGGAATTTTCTAATTTAGAATTTCTAGTAGTGACTCGGAATCTGGATCAATGCCCGGTGTATGGCACGTACGTATATTATCATATATCTTACTAAATCTTAATGAGTCAAGAGAATTGTTCTTTAGGGATTTGAAGTGATTTTATTTTCAATATGAACCCGCGAGCACATTAGTGGAAACAGCATGGAAGTTTCCTGTCCGCGGATTGGCTCAGTAGTTCAGGCACGATATGTTACCAGTTTCTTGAGTAGCACAGTTTGGATAGCTGATTTATGATTATTCAAGCATTTCTATCATATACAATCCTTTGTTTAATTGTCATACGACGGTTGACTATTTTCCGCCAACAGGCAAGCTCTGTAACAGTGAGGTACAGCGTCGTGAACAATAGCTTGAACGTAGTACATGTTATAAGACACCTGAAATTTACCACCTTTTACCACCTTTTACAACCTTTTACCACCTTTTACAACCTTTTACCGCCTTTTACCCCCTTTTCCGCCTTTTACCGCCTTTTACCACCTTTTACAACTTTTTACCACCTTTTACCACCTTTTACTACCCTTTACCACCTTTTACCACCTTTACCACCTTTATTAGACAATAAGTGATTAATATGAGCACGCCCAAGGATATATTTACTAGTGATCAGACACACCCAAAACTATGTATATGCTTATTATTATGCATTCCGTATCATGTTATATATAATTAATACATTTACCTACTTAATTATATACCAATTGAAAATACCAACGGTTACCGAAGTTAATGTTGACGTTTTAATGTAATTATTTTCCTAGAATTGTGAATAGCATGTGTGAAATAAAACGCTTTTAAACGGCTCTTGAATTTTTTACCAGCTAGTTATGTTTACGTTCTCATAGGTCCCAATGGAATAGTCGGCGAGCTTATTGCCATACACCGGGTTCAGAACCAGGCACTGAGTCACAACCAAAATGTTCTACTAGAAAATCTATATTAGAAAAAATCAATATTACCCCCGGGATTAGAACCCAAGACCTCTTGACCAGAAATCGCGCTAGCAATCACTCGACCAACGAGGCAGTTAGGCAGTATACATTTAATTTTTATAATACGGATTTATGCGTAATATTCAGCATTTTGTTTGGTAATTTAACTCAAGACGGTCCCTTTGTCACTTCCCAGAGCTCACACGGGTCTCACTACAACAGGGTGTACCAAAGTCTATTGGAAAACGGCATTAGATATTGTCTATGCAAGACCAGTGTATTGCAGAAACAGTCCCAAAACGATTAGGTAGATAGATATATATTACGTTCGAAACTGATGGCATTGTGCCGAATGTGATTAAAGCTGTTTGTTATGTATAAGCTATATACATATTTCCTATATGTGATATATCTATATATGTCCATACGTCGTCTGTTAGTCGTCACATACAGAACGATTAAGCAATGGTAATGATTAATACGTAAATAAATTTCGATAAATTTCTCAAAGCGATAGGTTTCTCATTAAATATTGAATAAAAAATCTCGAGGAGATATAATAGCAATACTTACTGAACTGTCATAAAGAGTTTTTATTTTATCATTACGCCAAGCAGGCAGAGACGTAAGTAGAGAGTACGCTAGGTAGGTAGAGAGTACGCCAGATAAATAGAGAAAAACCTATGCCAAATATCTTTACAAATCTAAGGTGATTCACAAGTCCTAACTCTCTTTATAACGCGCGCTGGTTGCGGAGATTTGGTCACGAGATCAAAAAGAGTTGAGAGTGACATAAAATTAATATAATAATAAAAAAGCTGGATGTCATAATGATATTTATGAGAATCATAAATATATTTGCGAAATGTTCTTGTGATATAGGTCAAGGCTCACCAAATAGGCCAGATACTGGTTGATGTCCAAGCCACGATTCTGAAGAGAAGAACGTTTTGAAGAGAGTGATCAAGATGGAAGTACGGCAAGTCTATAAGGGTTGACATATTTGGCACTTAGTGCTCTCTGCCTACCACATAAAGGACTTCACCTGAAGATATGTGTGTATGTTTTATTATGAAAATGATATTTCTGATCAAGGCGCCTAATGACCGTTACGTGGGCGTATTAAATTAGCCACGATTTACCCACACGTTGAACTTGAGGCTAGTTACTTCCGACGTGCTGTTGGAACGCGCTGTGGAACTGCAGAAACAGAATATTATTACGTAAATTAGATTAATGCTACAACATTACACAAGTGTCATGGAAAGTTATTAGTCTCATGTCTTCTTTATGAGCGCTTAAGGCTGAAGGATTATTTTAAGTCAGCTGATGTAAACAGCTTGCGAGATTGATAGAAGTGCTGTATTTTAACTATCTACGACTTCTATTTTTATTTTATATTATATTCTATTCATCACCTTCAATGTGTTCAAAACTAAAATAGAAATCACGACATGTGAGACTCTTTTTCAAAGATGTCATTTAAATTGACGTCTTACTTATATAAAAATTCATTAATGGCCGCTAAATATTACCTCGTATTATAAATTAAATTTTTTATTGTGCCGATTCATGGGGGGGTTTAAGGCAGATGCTGGATGCGACAAGCCGAGGACAGGGCGCGATGGCCGTCATTGGGGGAAGCCTATGTCCAACAGCGGACTGAGATAGGCTGATGATGATGATGACGATGATGATGATAAATTCCATTGAAAATCATTGTAAAGAAAAACTATTTCGTACTAAATATGTTCTCGAGATTGATCTGTATTGTAAATTATTTATTAAAAAAATTCCAACTTTTGCAGATGCAAGTCCCATTTATTAAAAATACACGTTTTTAAATTTGGAACAATGAATCAAAAATGTATTGTTACTCATTGTTCTTCACCTTTCTTTGTGCTGTTATTCTTTGTTCTTTATTTATATAACACAAATCAATCTTTAGTTCGTGGCGTATTAACATTTTACATCCGTTGGTCATTTGTCACAGATGACAATTTCTTGTCAACTAGGAGAATCCAAAAATATGTAGGTAATTACGAAATCTCAATGCCGAATTTGTTTGGAGTGATAACATTTATAATGAATTGTTGTGTAAATACGATTTAAAGTTAATTTTCATGGTTTATCAATGCATATACAAGTCGTTATTAATTTTTGAAACAAATGTCACAATTTTATGTAACTTGAGAAGCCGTGACAGCTTAAACTATGTCAAAATTAATTGCTTGTTAAATATATAAAATATCAATTACCCTTTATTTAATTTTCTACCAATTATCTATAGTTATTTGATCGTAATTGAAATAATGGTAGGTACTCGTATCCTACATCAGAGACGGCCGAGGATTATGTATGTGTTTAGTGTACAGATTGATTTAATGGTACATTTGAAGAAATTCGCGCGTAATTCGCACGTTTCCTTTGTACATAGCGTTAATAATACATTCGCGGTTTGTTTAGAACAATGTCATATTTTTCCACACAGTCGGAGCGCGCGGTGTTTACCGGCCATGTCGCCATTTGACGACGTGCCAAACGCGACATAAGCTATTTCTATGCAAACCTAACTCTCGACCATTATCTAAGAACGTATTTACCACGTCGGCACTATTCTCCGTAAGTTATGCATTTTCATAATTGGAATCTTCTATATATAGACGATCCTCAGTTGAACTTGGCATCGACTCCAAATATCTACCAATCAGTGATCTGTTACACCTAGGTGAACGTTATGTCATACAGATATTTATGGCTATATATGTGAACTGTCCGCCAACTTCAGTTAATGTAGTGATTTATTAGTATTTATTTATTCATTCGTTTATTTTTTATATGGTAATCCAAAGATGCCATAAGATAATTATTGCGCATGGGTCAATATAAGACAAATAAATCAAGAATTGATAGAGATCTATTTATTAATTTATTGTTAATAAACTTTTAAATCAAAACCAACATTTTAAAATATAAATTAATTTAACATTATTCTTATAAGAATAATGAAGTCATAACAAAACATGAATAATATCTAAGAACATATTTCTATGGGATCTGAAGTACCTAAAGTCAAAGCAAACTTTAATTAATTTTTCAAGTTTCGCAAGAACGAGTTTGCATAAGAAATTCAGTGCGCAATAGCTGCAGAGCAGACAAATCAAAAGGACGATTTTAATGCCTATTAACATTTTCCGAAATCAGAACGAATTTAATGCCTACTAGCTAATCTTTGGAGAATAGCAGAAAATTTTAAAAAGTTATGGAAAGTAAAAAAAGGAAAAAATATTTTTTTTTCTTTTATCAGTTGCACGTGACATTCCTACAGGAACTGCTAGTAGTGATGTCTAAAAACATTCAACGATTTTAAATTACGTACGCAATTGATCAGACAATAGAATGATAAATGTGCCGTGATAACAACAATACTGATATCGGCATAACCTGATAAAATAAATCTGTATATCAGTTGATTTTTACGCAGTAAAATTATTGTTTTACACAGTGAACGTTTCTTTGAAGCATCGTTATAGTATTAGTGTTAATGTCAGATGATAATATTGATATTACCTTACAGCAAGAGGATGAGAAGAAGAGCAAGAAAAAACAATCGCCAGTGGATGAGAGGCCGACGGTGCCTGCACCCAGCGAAGCGATGCTCAATAGTGAGTATTTTAATTCCACTTCCATGTACAGATTTAGAAAGTTTTGATAAAAACATACACTGATTAAAAAAACGCATTTTATCTTTTCGTTGGTGATTTCATCAGCAATTTTTTCATAAGTATACAATGTGGGTATAACACGTAGGCTTTTTAGGTTCTTGTTTTAATCAGAATTTACCAATGTCTGTTCGCAGCTCCGACTAAAAATTAAATAATAATAATATTTTGTCAGAAAATTGGCTTTAACATAGAAATTGTCGATAATCCTTGACAACTGTTTTTTCTGATAAAAATTTGATCGTAAAAAGTATTGATACATAATAATAAGTAAAATAATATTTGGCATTATTAGCTTAACAAGTAACAAATTGAAAAAAAAATAGGCTTTAAGGTTGAAAAAAATTATCGTGACGAAACCTACGCTCCTGATAGACCTCTAGTTTTGTCTATGACGTGTAGTCTTGTATTTGCGTTTGGCCAGCATAGTGGTTATCGTCTATGGACATGTTGACGAATTTACATCCAGCCATATTGAATTTTTTAAATATCTGACCGAAATATTTAGTCAAGTTATAAATTTATGTAATGTTCACAAATTTCACAATATGTTCGTTAAAACTTCGATTATACATTTTGATTTGGTTTTTACATCTCTCGGGAATATTGTTGTAGATTAGATCTAAAATACGTGTTTTTCCCGCAGAGAAACGTAAGTTAATACGTTCCTATGCACTAGTTTGTCCCGAATGGCCATTACGGTATTAAATTTCGCTAATTGATTCACTGTTTACGCTTTGTTACGTGCATTAACATATGTATTAACATTAAATAGCCGTTACATTACGTTATGATGGTTATGATTGTCAATAATTCGTCACCCCTTATTGCTTTATCTTTGTAGCCAAAGAACATAAATATTGCATCATTTCTCCGTTACAAGCTTCGGTTAGATTTTTTATAGGCATTTTAAGGTTAATTCTCCGAAAACGGCGTGCATGTATGAAAAGATTTATCAATGTGAAAGAAGCACGGCAGGTCTGCATGGATGTTTGGCATTCCGTGCTCTCTGGCTACCCCGTGAGGGCCTTGACATCAAGAAGAGTATGCGTGTATAAATAAGTTAAGAAAATTTATAATAGTCATATTAATGCTCCTTGTAGCTCATATATCTTGATAGGCATTTTGAAATGAATTACCATACAGTAAACTACTTTAAAGAGACACGGATACCTGCACAATTGTTCTAGAACCTTCCAATATACATGAAGCCCTAAAACGATTCCAGCTTTATCGCTTGCGAAAAGTCAACAAGATGGTGACACGCTAACGATTTACGAGAGGCGACGTTCGAAGTAGGGAGTAATAATCAACCATTATCACTGTTTGCTAATATATTATGGGTTTGTTGTTGTATGCTCTCGACAAACGCTTATAAACGACAGAAGATACTTTTACCAACTTATAATTAACGGCTTTTAAACCTGTAAATCACTAAATATATTTAATTTCGTCTGACGCTAATGTTGTTAAATGATTATTTAATTCGTTACTTACAGAAAAAATCGAGGGTAAGAAACGAGGCGTAAGAATTTTAATCTCACTTTGTTTAAAAAATGCCACTCAGTGTATTAATATTAGTTCACTGGCCCCGTTATATCGGACAAGAGGAATTTCGTGAACAATATAAATTTGCCGGGGGTATAGTGCCACTAAATTTCACTGCTACCGAGACAAATTCACCTACTTACGAATACGAAACAGTTTTACGAGAACGCGCGATAAATTTTGTCAGGAATAATACTGGCGTTTCCCAGTCATTACAACTACGCTGAAATATTTGGCAAGCCGAGCGCGAGAGCCCGAGGCGACATACTCGTAGAACGCTAAAATCACGTGAGATTCCATACTTCAAGAAGTTTTCAGCGCGCGGTTTAATCAATGTGAGATTCAATATCTCAAAAATCAGCAATGAGTAAAAGTTTATTTTATGAATAGTCATTAATAAATACTATTTTCTATTATCCCACGTCGGGGTCTTCTACAGGGAATATTTTAATATTAATGGTCTGAACACACAATTATTGTGCTTTTTTTAATATGTCGACCCCCTCGTTGGTCCACTGATTGTAATCGCGACTGTTGATCTATAGGTCCTGGTTACAATATCTGGGATATTCCTGGCTAATAGATTTTTCTAATTCTGGTTTTCCAGTAGTAGCACGAAGTCTGAATCTGTGCTCGGTGTACGGCAAAAGGCTCACCATCTATTCCATGGTGGGTCGTAAACATAACTGGTGAATCATGGTAGTGTACAACATTACTCTGCCTATCCCCTCGGCGATAATAGGTGTGATCTTACGTTTGTTACCGTAAATAGTTTTTGAGAGGAAATTATTGTGTAACAACAGAACATAAGGTTGACGATCATGATGGTGATGAAAATGCTCGGTTTCAATTTTTTTTTTTTGTTAATTGGTCCTAATTATGTCAAACTGACTGATATTTATGTACATGATGCCCAAACATTATAAACATAAAAAGATCCTGACAACGTGATAAACATCAGAGCAAATGTCTGAAAAATGAAGAATGAGATAAGAAAGGCGAGGAATGAAACACGTCACGATGCCTAATCTTTTGTCAATATTGTGAACGTTATAAGCCGACCTGGAGACAGACCTTGGCTTCTCTTAATTGAACTGTAGTCGTTAACAGATCACACTAAAGATACGAGTGTACCTATATCATTTTAGATCAATTTTCTTAAAATGCAAAATTCTACTTTGAATCAGTTGTAATCAAAATGTCGAAAAAAGGCAACGATTTTTGTGAGTATCGTGTAACCCCTTTACCTTCTATCAATGTGTGAGCTGCCCCTATTTATTATTATTATATCGACTTGTCACCCTTATGAAGTAGGTAGGAGAATACCTAGTGCCAAGTATCTTTATCCTTGCAAACCTGACATGCTTACGCATTCACGTATATGCAGCTGTATATGACAATTTATTTCATAAGCTGAAGAAAAATTTTGAATTTATTTCCAGATCTCCGCACAGCGTTCGGTTTGCTGGACCGCGACAGCGACGGCCACGTGACGCCCGCGGAGCTGCAGTTCATGCTGCGCAACCTGGGCATCGAGGTCAGCGACGACCTCATAGCCGATCTCATTAAGGACGCCAGTAAGACAGGTCAGTGTCCTATTTGTCCTATCGTCTATTTGACAACTTCATATTTGTCTGTTACGTTTTGTAGCTTATTTGTGACTAACATATTTCTTTAGCCATCTATTCAAATAAGACACACTTATGAACCTTGTTTGCAACTGATGTTATTCGGAAATTAAATGTATACACTCCGTCACATGTATTTAGTTACAATAAAAATAAGATAAAACTTTTGAAGATTGATGGTACGGTATTGATTGATTCTAACCATTAACCATCATAGAGTTGCAAGTCAAACCAAACAAAAGTAAGATATCTCTTATATAATTGGTAGTCTGGAAGTACTCTATTTGTCTACGATTTTATCATAAATAATTATATATACTTTTAGAGTGGGTAATGTAAACCGAACATGTGTTTTTATACAAATAAAATACATAGGGTATGGCCGTTCTCTCGCCGTCCGGCTTAATGGATTTTAATGGAAAAACATGATTAGGTACAATGTCTGCCCATGTTTCGATATTGGAAACAATTAACTGATGCATTAGACCGCCTGATGCGTAAAAGAAGAGTTATTTATTTACGTAAGCCCGCTTTATTTAAAATACGTGCCCGATTTTAAAATATGTGTTAATTTAAATATATTCAAATTATGATGACATCTAAACTGACCATTTTTTCTAATATTTATTTACTAGATGAAATGTCTAGTATGACATTTACAGTTGTCAACACCTACATAAAAGGCGCGAAAATGTGAATTTTCTGTTTATTTCCTTATGATAAGAAAAATTAATCTTTTTAAACAAACCGGTACGAAGTAATTGTGTCGTATTGTTATTATTTATAGATAGAAATCAAATATATAGCCAAACACAGATGAGTTTTTAAAATAGGCACATGTCCTTGCTAAATGCTAATAAGTAGCGTGCGCCGCCCACTTCGCTCTTTGATTTGAACCGTTGCCAAATATGAGTAGTGTCGCGCGCTGATTTTTATTCATATTCAGTTTTATTGCAATTCCAGAGCACATCATTGCAACACTTTTGCTATAAATAATAAACGGCAGTAAAATTAGTTTTATTTACGGTTTACGAGCTGGAAAATCAGTATAATTTTGTTCAATAAAAAAATATATATGCAGTAGTTTTTTCGTGACAATGTACGTTAGGCAGTGTAAACGAAACTTTATTAAATTGATGAAGATAATTTGATACCACGTAGTGACCATGCTATTTGGATCGGTTCAGGTATAGGCGGTGACTTCCGGTGACCTCGTGCGATAGCAAGGTTGCCCTTGCGTAAGGCTACTATAATTTCTTAATGCCAAATCGGGATACTAAATGTCAAATTTTATTATCAATGGCAATTTTATTATCTGTGGCAAACGACCAAAAACAATTCCTCATAAACTAACTTATATTTTTAAAATCAATAGTGTGATCGTGGCATTCTGAGTATTCCGCAAAATAACAAAAATTTTGTAATGTGAATTGATTTTATTTATGAAAAAATGTTGCATATCTCAGTTAACACTTATAATTTTAATGTTCGCTATTGAAAATCTAATTTTGCATTTTTGTCAGTGGTTCGATTCGGATTTTGAAATGGTCGGTTAACTGTAAAGAATACACGTATCTACTTTCGATTAGCGATTTTAAAAAATTGTTACATATAAACGTTCTGTTAAAGTAATACGCTCATAAACTGACATTTGTGTTATAAAAGTTACATACAGTCAAAGAAAGCAAAATATTGACTAGTGATAATGGTATAGTTGTTTGAAATGTAAAATAAAAAAAAATACGAATCCCAGGAATTCTCGAATATTTGGAACGCTTATCTTTACACGCCTTTATATTGACTATACGTGTAATAAAGGTTGGATGTGTGTATACACAATATTAATTTCGTGGCTTTTCAACGTACCTATATGCCAAAGGTCGTTACAGTCAAGTTCAGACGGACAAAAAGAAAAGAAGTTATTGACTTGCAAATAGTGTTGTGAAAAACTGTACGTATTATCTATGTAGTATGATACGTAGCAAAATAAAAAAATGTCTAAAATACATAATTAGTGTTGCCAAAATTGTAAAATTTTGGCAAATGAACAGCGTCATTAAATTCTTGGTCTCATGTCATTTCAGGGAATGTGAAAGCTTTAACGCGCGCCAAATTTTAAGTGTCCCAATCACTGAGGTCTTTAACATCGCGGTTAAAAACAACATGACATTGCTTCGTACATTTAAACTTGTCAGTTTTAATACAACAATTATCTTAACGTTTTATTTGAAAGTTTTCCAGACGGAAAATTAGGTCGATTCGCATAACAACTCTGATATACTAATGTTAGTGTTGCCAAACCATCCGTTAATGTTTATACATGCTAAACGATGCCGTGTGAAAAATTGAAACTGAATCAATTTTACAACACTGTAGAATCTATACATATTTTTAGATAGAACGGCTGTTATTTTTAATTGGCTGTCGTGATGGTGCTTATGTTCTGATAAAATTGTTTGTGTGATTGATCAAAAGAATAAAAATGTGACGGGGACCAGGTGTCCCGAGCAAGGGCTATAAATAAAACAGCTCCCCGACAGTTCCTCTTTGAACTCTCCACCAAGTGTTAATAACGTGATCTTTGATAAATATCAGAGCATATCCAATCGATGCATCTATTTCTGGACTAAATACCAACTATTAAAGTTGATGGTCTGTTAAACGACACACTAGTTTATTCCTATGACGTTTAGATTTATACCCACGTTTTTTATATCTATAGATTTAAAACGATGTAGATGCACAATTCAAGGTACATTTTCGAAATTCTCATTTTGTGTGTAATGTTTTTCTTTTTAGGATCAGATAAAAAGAAAGTATATACATGTTACTAAAATAGCTCAATAATAAGGAAGTAGGAAGTAAATCCTCTTTTTTTATGAAATGTCGTCTTACCCATAAAAAACTTGTTAATATAATTAATGTTTAATAACCTTGAGGGTTATAAATCATTTAATTGTTTTTGGTAGTTGCGAATTGTTACACCTCCTCAGTACATGGTGATGAACATAGAATTCACACAGGGGTCAATTATTTATAAGCTTTTGTCACAAAAATGTTCATATTTCAAAAGCTTTTGCTGATTCTATATTTGGTCATAACCTAATATACTTATACTTGCACGCTTATAAAAATAGCCATAGACAAATTACCTACGTATAAAAAAGTATATTAAAAAAAGTAAAAATTGTCTACGGATTTTTTTAATTACTTAAATTCGCAAAATACCTAAGTGTTACCATTGATTGTTTTTATATTATCCCAATTTAGAGTACTCTGTTCCGAACAATAAGGATAATGAGCTTTCGAATAATCCAAGCCTGCCGGCCGCACGCCGTAATGCCACCTTGCGTTATGCTAATCGAGCAACCTATCTCATCAGATTGTACCTACAACCTACATTATGCAACCCCCGCGAAAATAAACCTACCGTTACCTGATAAAATACGTTTTATTCTTTAGCCCGTAATATTATAAATGTCATTCCATTATTATAAAGGTAAAGATTCTCTATTTTACAAAAAAGAAGTAGAATTCACATATATAGATAGATAGACTAGAATTCATATATATTTTAGGTCACTCTCGTCCAGATGCTGGTCATTTTGATTGACCGCGTATCTTGATATCTTTGCTTTTCATTTGAGCTCCTGTTTAATTATAAATATTAACGATTTTAGTGATCAAAATGAAATGGAATGTGATGAAATGGAAGACTATCTTATGGACCTCTATCTATGGATCTATGGATTATCTAGGATATCTATTATCTATGGATATCGGATATGGACTATCCGTGGATTGACTTCCTATAAATAATCAATACTAATAATATATAAGCATATTAAAAAATCGATTTTCATGTGTTAGGACCTAAAATTAGTCCTAAGGAAAAATGACTTTTTAATTTATCTTACACGTTAGGATATTGGCCAGAGATTATGTCCTTTAGGAACAAAAGTTTAATGAGAAATTAAATACATAAATACTCAATAATAACTGTATCAAAAACATTAAAAGTCAATAGGAAAAATATATTTCTTGGGTCGCTGCAAATATAGGTATACTTTTTCATGCTACGCGTCACATACTCGTATGTTTGTACATATGTATGAGTATGTTCCGACTGGCATACAATTTAACTGAAAGCTAATGTAGCGGCGTTGAGTGAAGTGAGGGTGGAATGCTGACGTCATGATTTTAATGACTTCCTCGCTACCGCATTAATTAAGATTTAACGACGACAGCCCTTTCGCCAATTGTCATATTAAAGTTACCTTTGCGGTGTACGTGACTGCGGCGTTGTTTGCGTATCGTGTCATCCCTTTTATAGAGTTAAAAACGTTCCATTTCATGTATAATGTTAATTTAATTTGAGAATAATTAATGATTAAACGAAATTATCCGTACGTGAAGTTCCATCATAATTGTACCAGCTACTTTGTCCGAAGGCATAACATACTATAAGTATATATAATGTGGAAGAAGCAGGTCTGTGTAGATAGAGATACTTGGCACAGAGTTCCCCTTGTTTACTAAGAGACCTGACGTCATGATATATAGTACTATAATAATTATGATTATAGTCGAAGTATAATTTTAACTGTATACTCTAATAATAGGTATCTATACTATACATATATACTTATGCAGGTTATACGGAAGATCGGAGATTATCATGACAGCCGTGGTAAGAAGAACTTCTATAGAAACGCACAAGTTAAATTTTTAAGCACTTCGTCCACAGCTTAATAAATATAATCTTTTTAAACTGTCTTATATGCAGTTATTGATATTCTTTTTAATGTCTTATATACAGTTGTTGATCTTCTTTTTCATCTGTCTTATATACAGTTATTGATATTCTTTTTAATCTGTTTTATATACAGTTATTGATCTACTTTTTAAACTGTCTTGTATGTACTTATTGATATTCTTTTTCATCTGTCTTATATACAGTTGTTGATCTTTTTTTCATCTGTCTTGTATACAGTTATTTATCTTCTTTTTGAACTGTCCTATATGCATATAAGAAAATTGTACCGACACAGCTTAAATCGAATGAAAAAACATTTATAAAAGATTGAAATATGTGTTAGGAGCCCTGAGGAACATCGAAACCATAAAAAGGACTGATGGATGTATTGATGTTGACGAGAATATTTTATTGCATGCGAGTGACTAGCCCGCGTTTATGCAGTAATTCGTTTTTTTTATATATACACACTATGGTTCTCGCGCGTCGCAAGGAACCAACGCGCTGTTGGGAAACCGAGTATTAAAATAACTTATGTCGTTTTCAATTATTTCTTGTGTTTATATTATTATAATTTATGTATCTAAGTTTAAAAAATACATTGGACCTAAAATATATTGTGATATGTGTAAATCTTTGTTCTATTATCTTTAATTGATTTTTTTCAGATTTCGAACTAAACAAAAAGAAAAAAATCATGATCACACATTTTTTGTATTAGTGTTCCTGTATAATAATGATATAAAACACTGCTGACATTTACAGGGAATGGTCTAATAGACGAAAACGACTTCATGCAGTGGGTGACAAAGATACAAGCAATACAAGGGGTGGACGTCAGCGGGAGCGACGGGGATTCTGAAGAGGAGATCACGAGGGACCTCCTAGCTGCTTTCAAGTGAGCCACTTGCATTATTAACCTTGGTTAATATAAGATCATCCTATCACATTCATTTTCGTAAATATCTTTCATCACCAAACACACGATTCTAGAACATTCGATTTCCAGTGTCGTAATGAGTAGTATTTCTGTTACGTGATATGCAAGGGTAATGGAACTTGATGCAGGGTATTCGATCGAGATGACAACGGGTACATAACGCGCGACGAGCTGCGCTCGGCACTGGAGATGATCGGCGAGCCCGTCACCGACGCCCAGCTTAACCAGGTGCTGGCGCTCGGTGACATCGATCGCGACGGCCGCATCGACTACGAAGGTATAACCTGCAGAATTTCACTACGCACCTCGCTATTCTGATGTAACTCATCATCATCATCAGCCCGTCATCAAATGCGTCAAAGCGTAAGCGGTAGGTATTGTTGCAAAGTTTGAATTTAATTAAATTTTAATATATATTTAAGTACATAAAAATACAGGTTTCTGTCAGTCCTTCTCTACACAAATGTATACAATAATTTTTTTTTAGGCACAAAGATTTCTCTCCATGTGTTAATATTTAAAGACATTATAACAGACCTGAACCATTTAAATATATACAGAATTATACTTATATAAACGGTTCCTTTTTTAAACAGTACATCGCTCTTACTGTAAAACGGTAAACGGCTTTCAAACGATGGAGAATTCTTAATTTGTTTCCTTTGTTACAGAATTTGTGAAGATGCTACTGTAAGAAACTTCACTGAACAAGAAAGACCTCACTAGATGTAATTAAGGGAAAGTGACAAACTTGTCGCCAGCGAAAGGATGCTTCTGAATGATATGAATATAATGTGTTGCTTATGCAGTCAAGACATGTATGATAGGGGTTAAGGAAAATATCACATTAGGTTAATATTTAAAATTTTGTAAATGTTGTTAACGTAATCGTATACTATTTGTATATCATGTGCAGGTGGGTGAGAACCTACAATTCATATTGATAAATTTATCGCTGTATTATAAAAACTGCGGCATAGACTAAAAAACAAGTTTATCATGAGTGAACAAAACATCGTTAATTTGCTAAAATTCAAGCTAAATGTAATGTATTCGTCAATATAGGAAAATCATAACCGCCTTATAAAAAAAATTAAAACATACACCGGCCGAAATATCATCAATGAAATGATATCACTTTTCTGATATTCATTGAATAATCCAAGCGACGGCAGAAGACATTTTAAATTTATGGAAAATATTATATATTTGTGAAGTAGGTATTTATCTACCTATATATATATTGCATGATTGTTGTATGTATTACACGCTTAGTTCGCGTACCGACAAAACCGCCACAGATGTCACTGCAGTCACTTTAGTCGTCATGCCAGAGACTAAGATCGCCGATAGCAGTCTGATTACTGCTTTATCCCATAGACACACAGAACACAGAACATCTGCAGTGTTGCTAAAATATTCGTTTACAAAACAACCAAACTTTTTTTTCTACTTTATCTTATTTTATGAAAGATTTACTTCGTTAGATGAGTCTATGGCTCAAATTATTACAAATTTTATTCAAGCTACGGTTTTTAGTAGGTACTGGTTGTTTTGGGCAGTGCACATTTCAGAACGACTTTTAGTTTTAAAAAATTTGCTTGTGACTGCGTAGGACTTCTGTAATTACCTCTGGCGTTACAGATGGTTTTATTAAAATCTGTACGCATCATCGACTACCAAAATATAATAAGAATCAAATCAGAATAATACAAAAACATGTAAATACGTACACACAACCTTATTAATACTGTTTAAATAATGTTATGCCATTTGATCTGTGAAAACTATTGCAAAACTGACTACAGGGTTACCTGGTGTATGTAAAATTTTATCCAGAGAAAGTTCTAGAAACTATGTTCTACTACTTGTATTTCAAAGTTGCAATAGTTTATCAAATTGAACGCCTTTGGAAGGTAGGTGATGTGAATGATACGTGATCAATAAAAGATGAATTTGGTATTTATTTCATTTTAAAAATTGCCCTATTTCCTTTATTCTTTATTTATATCAAAATTGAGGCTTTTTAATCGGGTCCAGAAAAAAACTTGCCCAAAAAGGAGCACGGTTTAGGTTCAATTGAAGGATGCCAATGGTCCATAACGTGACCCTTTTGTTGCCAGTTATGAGTCATTTCTTTGAGTTCCATGAAACCCTATTAAAATGAGAAGTGTGTAAGGTTACTATTGTATTTAAACAGTATACAATTCATATAAATATCGCGTACCTTAATGATCAGGATGTCTACAATTCGTATGTCAGTTATACATGCGTTTTTGTAAAAGTATTCTCTAAGCTTCCAACGGCATGCTTGTTCATCTTTTGGAATGTCGTAATATTTAACTGGGGATATAACCGTATTTAATTAATATACATTCATAATAAAAAACTTACGTATTTTAAGTATACGCTTAGTCGCATATTTTATTGATTTAATACCAATCAATTTTCTTCAATTGATTTACTGAAGACAGCTATGTCATATCGTCGTGCTCACTTATCATACATCAACAGTCTTCATATAACACGTAAGAAATAATTCTGGAACATTATATTACTCTACGTACTAGCAACACTGCCATGTTGCGCTTTTATTATTGGATTGATGTACATTTAGCTAAACTCTTTATATTAACAGACTTTTGCATAATTGGCAAACCTGTCAGAATATACAACTTAAATGTTTCCTACAATCTCAACAATTTTCCTTTATTTTATTTTAAGCTAATGATGGTAAGCGAGGCCCAAACATCAACTAATACGCACTTTAAAGTATTACTACGTCTTAATACAATTACTTACTAATGTATGGAATGTAACGGTAAACGGCTCTGTACAAGCCCATAACTCGTCTGTGAGCTTCACACCAGTCTCTTGATAGCATGGGTTTTGCCACCTTGCAAGTAGCACGCATATTCTGTTGCCAGGACATAGTTTAGTAAATATAGGTACAGTACAGTCAAATTGGATTTTGCGTTATCCCAGTAATGTCATTCGTTCTGACAGGTAGCTTTTTTAAATAACGCGCGTATATTTTTAAAATTACAGTTATGTAGGTAGAAAAAATGAAAAGGATTTGTTATTTTCTTTAAATATAAATACATGTTATTTATGTAAGCCTAATATATATATGCAATTTTAAAAAATCACCAGTAATATATTTAATATACATATTATTTTTACTGGACAATAGTGAATTACCACGAGTCAAGATTTCAGCCTGCCACTCCGAAGTCCTGGATTGAATTTTTTGCACGTCCTTATTCACAAAATATGTGCGTTTTAAGAATGAGTATCAGTTGTTGTAGCAGTAAATGACAACATTGTAAAGAATTCACACGTTTTTCATGTGTTTTTTGAGTGGATCTTTCTGCGACGAGTGGTGAGATAGAGGAAAAGTTACATTGACATTAGGTCAAATAGGTTTTTGGTGCAACCGCCATTATAAAGCTGGCAGAACACCCTGAGGGGAGCCAAATAGTCACAGACTTGAATACTTGGCTCAGAAGACTTGGTCATCCTTAGCACAATCAGTCAAATGGTTATTCCACTTTAAGACGAATGAAGCAAATTAACATTGGCACTCTAACTCGGGGATAGGAACAGTATTCTATGTGGGCCCTTACATGCACATGGTAAAGCTAAAGGTTCGATACATTATTTTAAAAATCATTCTATTAGAATTAGGGTTTATTAAATTAATTAAAGCCATCAGATTATTAAGAGTTCTATTTCGCCATAATCTATAAGATGTAACAGTGATCTATATTCTATATACAAATTAAATTAAGCAGTGATTTAATCTGCACCACTAAAGAACTTAGATAGGAAATCTTTAGGTTTTGGTTCTTCTGTTGGCTTGAAGTAAGCCATAATGTGACCCTTCTGTTTCCACATCCTCACTGATTCATTCAGCTCCATCTGACCCTGGAAATTGACATTAACAAATTATGTAAACATTAACGTCTTTCTAACTGGTGTGTGTATGGTGAGAATTATGAACATGGTGTAGACAGCATGTCAGGTTTGTGAAGATATATATTAGGCTTTTGATAATCTTCAGCTATGCCCTTTGGGATCGTCACATATGTTGTAGAACTGATGGTTTTGGGGCAGACAAGTTCTAGAATGGATACCACAGAC